>BJKM01000864.1:0-188155 GCA_015082035.1 Chaenogobius annularis
TCGGGGCGTAAAACCAGCCTTGGTTACATGAAATGTTTTTGTATGGCATTATACGGTCTTAATATGATAAGAAAGAAAAGATTTTGCGTCTGTTCTGACAATGTATTTTCACAAGGGAGCTGCAGGGGGAGCTCTATCGACAGAGTTACTTAGTTCTGTTTTAAAAGCAGGAAGTGGACTGTTAGCATGCTCATGTGTAGCATGTGCCAATAACAGTTTTGTTATGTTAAATTAAAATAAGTTGGGCTAATATCAGAAGATTGAATTCGACTCATGGAGAGAGGTGGAGAGTTCAAACACAAAAACCAGGAGAGAATAATATGGTGCAGGAGGTGGTGTATTGGGGGAGACATACAAAGGGATATTTACACTCTATATACACAGTATTTACATTCAGAGAGTCTGTATTTCCAACCAAAGTTAATAGGCCTTATTGGTTGGTAGTCCATGTGCATAGTGAATTATGGTATTGAGGAATATTCCAGAGTTCTTTGGTGGCAAGATTTAGGTGTGTGAGTGGAGCAGGCAACTGCGCCTCCGACCGCACTGTAGGAGATGATGGGCTTAATGTTCAGTTGAAGATCATTGGGCAGCTCGCCATCGACAATTCAGAACCACCGGGATGGGTGGATGCAGACGGATGTTGTCTAGATACTTTGATGAATGCGTGGTGGACCTGGCCTGCATGAACAGTACCAATATTAAAGTAACCTAACATTATTCATAACAAATTTCAATACATGTACAAATTTCGAATTCCAATAAATTCTGCACCATAAAACATACAATGCATATATGTGCACATTCAATTAAATAAGTAAATTCGATTCAATAAGTACTTTCAATAAGTTGACTATGAGCCTGTAGCCAAAATTCACAATTTAAGTGCAAGACAATAAATTTACATTAAATTGCTAAAGCACCAACTACAAAAAGGTTAAAAAAGTCAATATCAAAATACATTTTAGGCACAAACACATGAACTCATATCACCGGAGGCTAGCGCTAGCAACTAGCTCCAGTAATAAAAACAAATCACTTAACTCACCGAGTCCCTCTTATTTTACAATTCAGGTGTGAAGTTTGAGCTGTAAAACTGCTGCAGTACATCCAGAACGCCGCTGCTCGGGTCCTGACTAGAACCAGGAAGTACGATCACATTAGTCCTGTGCTCAGGTCTCTGCACTGCCCCCTGTGGCTCAGAGAATAGACTTCAAAGCAGCTCTGCTTGTATACAAGTCTCTCCATGGCCTAGCACCAAAGTACATCTCGGACATGTTAGTGCCGTATGAACCATCTCGGACTCTGAAGACCTCAGGGACCGGCCTCCTGCTGGTGCCCAGAGTCAGGACTAAACATGGGGAATGTGCGTTTCAGTTTTATGCAGCTAAAATCTGGAACAGTCTTCCTGAGGATGTGAGACAGGCCGCTACTCTGGCACTGTTCAAATCTAAACTAAAAACTGTTTTGTTTGGCTGTGCATATGACTGAAATGCTTTTCTTTGCACTCTTCTCTTTTATGTCTTCTTGAACTAAGATTGTGATTTCTGCTGCATGTCTTTGTGATTTTAATGCATTTTTTTCCTGTTGTGTGAAGCACTTTGAATTGCCTTGTGTACGAATTGTGCTCTACAAATAAACTTGCCTTGCCTTGCTTTAAATCGCTGATAGAGGCGCCTAAAAGTGGAGAGCATGTCAGAAAGGAACTGCAGGTTTGAAGAGCAAAAATAGGGGTTAAACTGTTAAAACGCGTACCTGAGCAGCCGCTCCGATGTGCCTCACCCACACACACACAAACACACGAGTGGGGACCGAGCCTAATCAGGGAAATGAGACCCGAGAGTCCAGCGCGAACTCTCGCGGGAGCGCTTTGAAATCACGCGATATCTCGCACTCTGACAGTGGGAGCAACGGGAAAACGAAAAAATAGAAAAAATAAACAAAGAACTACAAAAATGACCCGGGCTACACCTGTCTGTTAGCTTTACTGTGACGGTGAACTCTGCTCTGGCCTCAGAAAGTGTAAAGTGCTTATGAACTCATTACAGTTAATAATTACAAAGCTCGGAATGCTTACACTTACTGTGGGTAAGTGAGCAATGCATTTGGACCGCTGCAAACTGTTTAAAACAATCTAGTTATCTTTTTTCACACGATTTTAAGAGCGTAAAAATCAGTTACAACACCTTTAACACTAGGACTACCAGGATTTTAGAACTGCTAGAACTCCAAAGGCCGTCAATTTGACGGTTGCGCTCTGGCGATGACAGAATCAAAAGAATGATTCTTCTGACACGCTAATAATTGGTCTATTAGCCTCTTTAATGAATATTATCATTATTCAGATTGCTGAAGTTGACCAGCCTCAGCAGAGGAAGGAGGAAGAGGAGGAGGAGGAGGGTTGTTTGCGATAGTTAGTCTCTGTTCCAGAGAATATACGCATATTCATTCATTTATCTGGACCCATCTTCTTAAAAAAAAACAGCCAAATACTATAATAACACAGGATTTGTAAATACCTTGAATATTGTCACCGTTGCCAAGAATATGCCGCTCACTCTGTGATGTTACCGGGGAAACTGAAGCAACAGGCGCTTAGTTTATTGATCTCGACAGCCTAAAATGCCATAACTATGTAATAAAGTTGTCATAAATACTTTGATCTTTACAATAGATTTACTGCCAGGGAGATTTTGCCGGCTTCTTTTTGCGGAGGCTTGTTCTTCGTCCTCCGACTCGCTGTCAGATTCGGCTGAGCTGCCCAAAACCCACGAGACCTCGAGTCTGAATCGCCTTCACCTCCCGAATGAAACATCATCAATGTTTTGAAGCATTACCAGGGCCTTTTGTACAGATAATCACATCAAATCCATTTTACCTTTAGCTTTGCTGTGAGAGACTCTAAAGGTGACGCAACGCTCGCGCTGCACTGTCATCTGCGGGGGAAAATGACAGTGTAATTAATAGAAGCGTCAAATTGACGGGTGTGGGAGTTAGAGGAAGAATTACTCAGAACTCGTTTTAACATTTTTATTTCAGTTGAATTGCAATATGGGGATGATATACACAAAGGTGAAGAAAAAGTCAAGAGCCCATGATCTGAAAGAGCAACGTAACCAGAGTAATAAGAGGTACAATTCTGAAAACTGTCAAATTGACGGCCTTGAGAGTTCTAGTGTTAATAACCACACAGCCTGTCCCAGTGCGTAGAGGGACTGAATCTGGACAGTGGACAGTCTCCCTTGCCACGTAATTCTTCATCTTTTGCTACGATGTAAGCAATGTATAACTTTTACAGTACAGTGTATGTGTACATTGAGATATGAACCATAACACCGACGTAAACTTAAGTATTTCCATGTATGCAGATTATCTCCTTAGTTCTTTAAAACTTTGCAAAAGCCTGTGTGTCAGATTAAACCTCTGTCCTCAGCTGTGGAGAGGTTATATCACTCCAGATGTGATGACAGACTGCTTACCTCCAGGATTATTCAATTCAAATGGATATTATAAAAGTATTAAATCCACATCATTATCCGTCCCATAGCAGCGCTTAGACGCCGACAGGAGCTGGAGTTCGCAGGTACTTTTGCATAGTATCCATGCTAATTGTGTAGTGTACAGTAGCGGAATATTAAAAAGGCAAGAGGAGATACATGCATGCAATTATGAAGGAGCTTTAGAGCAGATCAGATTGTGACACAAAATCAGTTAATAATTCCCCTGACAAATGTGTACGGGAATCAGATCTGTTGATGATAAAAGTACTCTGGGGAGCTGGGCGGGACAGAGATGTGGAACGTGCTTCTCTAGACAAACAATGAACGGTTTAAAGAAATGTTTTCTCATTTCAAAAACAGGACAGAGGGAATGAATGGATGCAGTTTTTAACACTGGGGACAAAAACAAGGAACAACTGAAAATAGCTTACCAGAGGCGGAGCGGCAATCAGAAGACCGGCCGGTAGCTTAAGTGGGCCAGTGTCGGGGATTGTTTAATGCAAGGCAGGACGGGAAGTATGCCAGAGCAGCAGAGTGACTGGCCTCTGCTGCGGCTCGAGGAGTTTCACACGTGTCAAGGCCAACGCCAAGTCAACTCACTGCAACACACTTAAAGTGTCCCTTACACAACACGACAATATGTCATTGTGAAAAAGTTTTAAAAATGACTAAAAGAATTAAAGGCTCAGGTCCAGAGCCATTGGTCCAGCTGATGATAGATATATTTGACTTGAAAAACATTATTTTAAAGGAACTGAATTTTAAAAATTCAAATTCTGTGACTCCAAATACAAGTTAAACATGTTTCAAATCAACAATAACTTTTGTTGATTTAAATTTTTATTTTAGATTTTTCCATCCCAAGGCTTTATTTGACCGAACAGATGTAGCGTGAGATGGGAGAGCAAATTCGGCAAATGGTCGAGGGCTGGTACGGTGGTAACAACCACACATGTGCCACAGGCTTAACCACTGTACCATTGGTCAGTAATGCGGCTTGATTCTTAATTACATAAACCTTGGACATGTTGTCCAAATAGTTTATGACAATTCCTCAATCAGGAAGCAGAATGGGCCTCACATAAGTCTCTCATTTGGGTTGCCAGTTCCAACGACTAAAGCCCGGCGCCTGCAGCCAATCATGCATCAGTGCGAGTAAAGCCTGTGGTCCTTTCCAAAACTGCTTCCTCTTCCTTTTCTCACCACATGTCCTCATTTTGTGAGTTCCCGTGAAGCAGCCGCCACATTGAGTTCCGTCCAAAACGGAGCAATCAGGGTAGAGAAGTGTCTTATCAGCTCGTTCACAGCTTCAGCATCAGAGCTGTTCCAGGTGTAACACCGGAGAGCGCCCCCATGTGCAGGACGCACCACACACCTTTAGTTACACGCTTATTTAAGCGTATGAATGTCACTTTTGTCATTTTGTCCTCATGTTATTAGAGAGTGAGGGGCTTTGATAAATGAAAGAGAAAACCACGCTGACATAACTTTGACTTTATTTTCTTTGGAAAACACCGATGTGTGGGATTCCTAAGTGTAACCATCATTACTGTGCAAGTGGTTTGTAATTAATGTGACCGTCCTTTGTGACCTCAAAACAGTGAATTGTGCTTTCCTCATTATCACCACGATGTGTAGGTCGACACTAGAGGCCAAGTTAGCACTTTTTTTATTTCATATTTGCGAGTATATCTCTTAGTATCTTAATCTGTATAGTATGTACACTTTATGGGCTTTAAAAACTGTATATTTTTCTACAATAGAACACTCTTGGACGGATGAGGGATTACACCGACATCTTTATGGGCTTCACTTTCTTAGAACTTTATATTCTTGTTCTAATTTTGTATTTTAAGAGCCTCTTTAACAGGTAAACTTCTCCACTGAGTCCAAATGTTCGAGCTGATCTTATCTTTAAATCAAGCTTCGCTCTCTGCATCAGCTGTGGGCGGTGCTTTCACGGTAAAGGGGCGTGTCTCTTCTCTCTGAGCGAGGGCAGTGCGTCTGAAAGCCAACGCTCCGCAGTGAAGCAGCCTTCAGTGAGGGAGGGGCGAGGAGAAGTGGCGGAGGAAAAGGCCCTGTGAAACTCTGTTAAGGCTCGGTTGTGATTGTAGTACCTTTTTAAACCAGAGAGGGCAGGCTACACACGGTTCCATTAAAAGAACCGCCTAAATGCCTGCGGTTTAGAGCATAGGCCGAGCTGCTGGGACATATGAGACCCCCGCACCCCCTTCAGTCTGTACTCTCTGCATTCAAAAACTCAATCCCGAATTTTGTATGTCTAGACTGCAAATGTTTTAATGATAATGTGTGTTTCTTGAGTTTATTTTGTCGTTTTGGGAAACTAGCTCCTCCTCTTTCTCCCCTTTCCCTCTCATTTCTATACCTCATCTGCTAATATCTCCTTTCCTTTCCTCCATTTCCCTTCTCTTCCCTCTTTTCTCTCCACTCTCCTCTTGTTAAAACCACCCCTTTCTCTTAATTCAGTCTCTCTCTTCTCTTCGCCATGTTTTCTCCTCCAGGTCTTATTATTAGTCATTTCTTTTACTCCTTAAACGTGTTGATTTTAAGTTCCTTATGAGCCCAACGGTGGTGAAAACACAGGATTCAACTGCTAATCAGCATGAGCTAACAGCGAGGCTAACTGACTTCAGTGAAATATTGAATGTGTTCGGTGATTACGGCCGGCACGATATTTTTACCTGTCCAAAAATAAACGGCATAAACGTCCTTAACAAACTCTACTTCAGTTAAATGAGGCTACAGCTGACAGAGAGCGTTTGTAACCGTTCATGGCTATAAATAATGAAAATAAGCTAACAAGGTAACGACGTAGCATGGTTGACGCTAATGACTCAAATCGGGGAATAGCACTTCTCTTTGTCCTGTCTCCCTTCTTTCCCTCTCTCCTCCACTCTCTCTTGTCATCTCGCTCTCACACTCCTGTTAATGCCCCACTGTTTTTTTCTCTCTTCGCCCCCTTTTCTTCTCCTTCTCTGTCCCCTCTACTCCATCTTTACTCTTACCTCTTATTTGGTCTCTCTCCCTTCCCTCGCCTCCTTTTGTTCTCTCCTACTTTTTCTGTCTCCCCTCTTTCCCTTCCCTCTGGGCTAATTTCCCTTCCCTATTGACTTCTCCTCCGTCTCTCTTCTCTCTCTCCTTTCTCCATCTTTTCTCCTCCTGGTCCCATCTCCCCTCTTTCTCTTTTTGTCTCCCTCCCTCCCATCTCTCCTCTTCCTCTCTCTCGCTGTCTTCTCTTCCACTTTTCTACTTCTCTCCCTCTGGTCTCCTTTTGGCCCTATTGCTCCTACCTCTCGTTTTCACCCTCTGTCTCTCCTCTGCTCTCTCTTTCCCTCTCTGTTTCTCATCACCTCTGTCTCTTTTTCTCCCATTGTCTCTCCTCCTCTAACTCTTTCTCCCACTGTCTCTCCTCCGCTCTCTCTTTTTTCTCCCACTGTCTCTCCTCCGCTCTCTCTTTTTCTCCACTGTTGATCCTCCCCTCTCTCTTTCTGCCACGGTCTCTCCTCCGCTCTCTTTCTCCCTCTGTTTCTCATCATCTGTCTCTCTTTCCTCTCTCCTCCTCTCTCTCTTTTTCTCCCACTATTGATCCTCCCTCTCTCCTTTTTCTACCATTGTCCTACCCTCTCTCTCTCTCTTTCTCCCACTGTCTCTCCTACTCTCTTTCCTCTGTCTCTCCTCCAGTCTCTCTTTCTCCCTCTGTCTCTCCTCCCCCCTTCTCTTCTCTCCTCTCTCTCTGACTCTCCTCTCTTTTTTACCCTCTATCTCTCCTCCCCTCTCTCTCTTCTCCTCTGACTCTCCTCTCTCTTTTCCTCCTGTCTCTCCTCCAGTCTCTCTTTCTCCCACTGTCTCTCTCTCCTCCCTCTCTCTTCCTCCCTCTATCTCTCCCTCTCTTCTCTCCTCCTCTCTCTCTCTCTTTTTTACCCTCTGTCTCTCCTCCGCTCCCTCTCTTCTTTCTCTTCCACTGTCCCTCCTCCCGCTCTCTCTCCTCCACCCTTTGTCTTTCCTCCCTCAGGTCTTCTCCGGCTCATGTCGTCGTCAGCTTCTGAAGTCAGGTCTGAAACGCCCTCAAGAGTTTCTTTTCACAGCTCCGCTCTGACAGAAACGTGCCTCGAGACACTTCTTCTCTCTCCCTCCTCCTTTCGTTATCCTTCTCTCTTCCTGTCCATCACTCTCTCCTTTCTTTCCCTTCCACCCTTCGAGTGTCTAGTGGTGAGAATCCTTCTACTGTATGCAAAATGAAAGAAATGTGTTCAAATAAGCGTTTAGACTCGTTGATCCTTGTTAAATATGGAGAGCATGCTTTTCTCTTCATTCTCTCCTCTCTCTTTCTCCTCTTTTCTCTCTCTCTCTCTCCACACGCCTTGCTCTTCTCATCTTTGCCTCTTCTCTTTCTTCTCTTTCGTCATTAACCCCTTCTCTTTTTCCCTCTTTCTTGCTCGCTGTCCCTCTCCATTGCTCTCTCTCCTCCTTCTCTTCTCCCTTTGCCCGCTCTTCCCCTTCTCCTCTCTCCCTCGCTCTCTCTACCTCCTTCCTTTCTCTTATCCTCTCTCCATACCCTCTGTGGTCTCACTCACTTTACTTTCTTACTCCTCTTGCTTGATCTTCTTTCCTGTCTTTCCTTCTTTCTCTCTTGTTCATTTTGTCTCCCTCTTCCTCCGCCATCTGTCTCTCCCCCTTCTCTCTCTCCCTACCCCTCTTCACCCTTCTTTCTCTCTGGAGCCCTCCCTCTCACCGTCATCTTTGTCTCGCTCTTTCTCTCTTCCCCTCAGTCTTTATCTTTCCCCATTGTATTCTCCACCTCTCCTTCTTTTTCTCTCTCTAACCCCTTTCTCTCCCTAATGCTTTTCACACTTTCTCCCTACCCTCTCTCTTTTTCTACCCTCTTTTTCTATTTAGCCACTCCCTCCTTCTCTCACTCTGTCTTATTTCTATCTCTAACCTTTCTCTCTATCCTCTCTTCCAAATGCCTCTCTTCTCTCTCTTTCTTTCTACCAACGCTTTCCCCTCAACCTCTCCTCTCTCTCTTTACCCTTTTCTTTTCCTCTTTCTCCATCGCTCCATCATTCTTTCTTCCTCTTTCTCCACTCCCTTTAACCTCGCATCTCTTCCATATCTCTCTCTCTTACTCCTCTTCTTTCTATCCTTTGTTTTTCTCTTTAACCATCTCTTTCTCTCTCTCCACTTCCTCTCTTCTCTTTCTCTCTCTACCTAAGCCTCGCTCTCTCTTCTTACTCCTTTTCCCCTCTAACCTCCTCTCTCTCTCTTTCTTTCTCTCTCTAACCCCTCTTTCTTTGTCTCACTCTACCTTCTCTCTAACTAAAGCCTCTCTTCTCTCTCCTTACTCTCTTTTCTCTCTTCAAAACTCCTCTCAATCTCTCACCCTCCTCTCTCTTTCTCTCTCTAACCCCTTTCTCTTGTCTATCTCCCGAAAGCCTCTCTTCTTCTCCTTAAGCTCGTTTCCCCTCTCTAACCTTCTCTCTCTCTATCTCTCCCATCTTTCTACCCACCCGCCCACACACACACACACACACCCACGCACACACACAGACACACACACACACACACACACACACCACCTCTACTACCTGTTTTCTCTTTCTCTCTCTGTGCACCACTCCACCTCTTCCTCCTCTCTCTCCTCTTCTTCTTTCCCCCTCGCTCTCTCCACACACCCACCTAGAGCAGTGACAGACGCAGAATCAAAGACGCGCTCAGCTTGACGTCTGAAGAGCCCGCTTTAATTATTCAACTGTCTTCTTTGTGTTCATTACTAAAACCACTCGTTCAACTAAAAAACGGAACGCTACAAAGTCGATTTTTCCCAGGAAGCAGACGTAAACGAGGAGACAGATTAGTACAACACTCTCAGCCATTAGTGAAAGTTTAGCAGAAAGCAAGGTTGGGAAAACAATAAGACTTTCTGGGCCAAATGTATCAATCCTCTTGGTGGAAATGACTTTAGACTAAGACAAACTTTATTGATCCACAAGGGAAATTACTTGGACAAAGCAGCTCATACATTACAACATAATAATAAAAATAAGGGGTAAAAAAAACAAAACATGATTAAAGTACTGTAAAAAGGCAAAAGATAAGGTCCAAGCATACAGATAAGTGTATCGTAAAAAGGTTAATAAGAAAATACAGCGCAAGGTTGAAAAATGTTGATTGGACGTGAGGGATAGGGTTATCGCTGACATAAGGGTGAGTTGTTGGACAGTTATATGGAAAGACTGGCGACCCGTGCGGTTCACTGTGGTCCGAGCTGCAGCCTCTGCCTCTTTATTGTCCAATCAAGTGGGTGAGCGGGAGTGTTCATGATGGAGAGCTGTTTTTGTCCCTCACCGTGACAGATGTCGCCAGCTCACCGCCGAAAGTACAGCATGGTGATAGGATGGGTATATCATGGGAAGTAAAAAGTGTAACTATGGGTTTTACACTCCACAAGCTCAATATGATGGCTGAAAACAGGGTCGTAAACGCATACATTTCTTGTTGTCCCGGTTACTGTTTACCATTCTATCACCATGGTTTCAGGATATATATCTAAAAAATGTAAAAAGAAAGTTTAACACCCGCATTTTATAATATTTTGCTCAATATGTAATAACGGTTTAATTTCACAATGCAACAATATATTATAAAATGGGTTTTTATTGTCAAAAGTATCGTAAATCAGATGCTAATCGCTTCCAAATCTAGTACTGAACCTTCTCATTTGAGCAAGTATTATCAATATATATAAACTTGACATGAAGGTTTTAGAATGATCTTCAACTTTATCGGAACTAATGCAAGACCACAGAGTTTTTCATTTGTTTTGTTTTGAAAATGTCAGTCAATTGTTTAAATAAGAGCATTTTTAAATAACCATTGTGGTATCTGAATCGGTATCGAGAATCGAGTTTATTCCTTAGTATAGAAATGTGATATTTTAGTATCGTGACAGCACGAGTCCTGAAAGTTGTTATTCGCCTCAGACATACATCGATCTGTAAGAATGTCATTTCTACGTTTACCAGAAGAAGGCGCTCTAACTTTTCTTTTGTGACAAGCCAAATGTGTCCTCCACAGCCACTGTAAGCTGCAGTTCTTCTCTGTGTTTTATACACACCCAATTCTAATGATGCACTGAATGATATTTCTGGTTAATATTTTGAGAATAATTTGTATTATAAATGCTGCTGAGAGAGTTTAAATGAGTTTAAATACTGTATCTCTCCAATGTTTCAAAGTATTTTATTTCCCGTGTAATTGTACCAGCTTAAACTGTGCTGTTAGTAGTCTTGTCGATTTCGATATTAATGAATATACTTGATTCACGATACAAATTTTAGATATTATATTAATCATGAAAAATTATCTTTTTATTGTTTTTACACAATAGAGCAAAAGCATTCTAAAACTGTTCTCAAAAGGTCACATTTTGTCATTTTGTTAATATGATTGTATCAGTATCAATACTTGTACAAGCGAGTATTTAGTTTCGATACTAGTTTTAGTATCGAATGTTATCTGATTTCTGTTACACCTTTGACAACCCTAGCTGGGCGCATGTTGAAAATATTGTAATTGGTGAATAAAGTATGCATTTCATCCTTTTGTATCAGTTATGGTACTTGAACGTGAGGAAGCTCTTCTTTGTGTTTTATGAGGCCAATAAATGAGGCAAGTTTGTTCAGCTTCAACCATCAAGAGTCTTGTTTTCCCTGTCCATCCATCCATCTCTCCATCTAATCTAAACTGGAATTCTTACATCATGTGGCAGTACGAGGTCCCTCAAGCGAGACCCTGCGATACTTCGTCTCCTTCACTTGAGATAGGACAGGAATGTACCCCCCCGGAAAAGACAAGCCCCTAATTACTGTAAGCACTTTTCTTCCGACTTCTGTACGCTTTCTTTCAATGCACTTTGGCCAATTTGCAGCCTTTTCTCCCACGTGTTGGACCTACCTACCGGTCGATAACGTTAAAAAGCACTGAACACGGCATTAGACTATTACAATCAAACTTTCTTTTAATCCTTTACCCATTCAGCTGAGCCCTGTTTTAATGAGACTCTGACCAGCCCTTGAATCAAAGAAGTCAATGAGCTAAGAACTGGAAGCAGCAGGAAGCGTGTGTTGGAGCCACGTCATTGGTCAAGGTAATTGCTGTGTTAGCCGCTACGTCCTGCTGTGTCGCTAATTATTCACCCCCGTTTGGAGTCTGTGAACTCTAGCGCTCGCGATCTATAAAGTGTCTTGTTCAACCTTCGGCAAAAGACAAATAAATAAAATCGAATAAAATTGCAGGGTAGGGTGGTGGAAGTGCCAAAACGTGATTGCAATTAGGAAGCAGTTCTTTGCACAGAAGGAGGGATTCAATGTGGCCTGCAGGATTTAAAAGAATAGAGGCAATGAGAAGGTCTAAGCATTTCACTGTGGTTATAACATTGTTTCCTCATCAAAAACATACAGTACCTGCTCTATTCACGTGTGATTGATGAATACTGTTAGTAACTAGTCCAGATTTGTGATGTCAAATGTAGAGGTAGAAATCTGGAGGTTTTTCTGCTTCTTCTGAGCATTTCTGCCGTCAAATCACGTTCATTACACAACTTCGTATTTACTAGTGAATGTGCATGTTTCTGGTAGCATTGGGTGGGACCAAGGAAATTAATATTCCTTATTGTGGGGCGGGTTATTAAAATGCTGATGTGCGGTGCACAATGTATCTTTACATTTAGTCGTGTGAAATTTCAGTGTCACTCATTAGACTTGTTTTTCCGTGAATTTGAGTGGATTGAAATAAAACATGCAACATTTCACAGCTTAAATGTGCAAAAAACATGTCTGTGCAGTCATTTACCTGTGTTTGCCTTCCTCATGTCTGGCTAGTTGGAGCAAGTGAAGAGAGAGAGGATGGGAATGAAGGAAGGATGTACTTCCAGTTCATTATAAATTATTATCCGTTGTAGTAGGCTGACTAATTTTTTAAAAGGATCATTGCTCAGAGTGCAGATCCTACACTGTTATCACCAGTTAAAACTTCCAGGTACTTTTTCAGAATTACTCAAAAACTTGGGCTGGGGCGAGTTCGAGGAACGCCAAAATTGCGGGTTGGAAAAAAAAAAAAACCTGACCCACAAATCACTAGTACTGGACATTTAGCATATCAAGGCAAGCTAGCATTTGTTTATTTCACCAGGGTAATGCGTTACTGCTGGAGAGCTAACACAAATCCTGATGAAGAATAATGTCTGGTTTTAATAAAAACATTTTTTTCAAGTTCTAACACTAAAGCAAAGGTACTTAAGATCAAGAAGGGACAGCAGCGTCATCCTTTTTATGAGAGCGTGGTTAACCCCAGAAATGCGCGGACTCTATGTCGCTTTGGACCACTTTAATCTGTGCGTTGGACAGACCAAGGGAGAGCAATAAAGAAGAGAGGAGGAGGCCTGGCTGTGTTCGTGAATGAGAAGTGGTGCAAACGCTGGGCACTGTACAGTGAAGGAGCAGCTGTGTAACAAAGATATTGAACTGTTGGCTATTGGCATGAGTTCTCACATGTGATTGTGATAGGAGTGTATGTTGCCCCCTCTGCTAACACTGACAATGCTTGTGAAGCACTGCTCTCCTGCACCAGCAGGTTACAGACCCAGCACCCACAGGCTCTCTTCCTAGTCTCTGTGACCACGCATCTTCCTTATCTGTTCAGCCAACATACATCCAGTATGTTACCTGCCCCACCAGAGACAAGAAAACACTGGACTTTTTTCATTGCCAACACCAAGGAGGCTTATTCTTTATTATTATACGTCTGTTGTGTGTTGCAACAATGGAATTTCGCCAATTGTGGGACAAATAAAGATTATCTTATCTTATTCTTCATCCCCTCTCCTGGGTAATTCTAACCAAAATCTTGTACATTTGCGGCCTGTGTATGAACCCATTGTGCACAGGCAGCCTGTGGCACCCCGTGTGGTGAAGAGGTGGACTGCTGAAAGCGAGGAGGTTCTGAGGAACTGCTTCAGCACTACTGTTTGGACTGAACTTTATGACCCACATGGGGAGGACATCAACACCATCACAGACTACATAAACTTCAGTTTTGAAAACGCTGTACCCTGCCGGACATGCAGCATTTTCCAATCGACAAGCCGTGGATTAACCATGAAATTAAACTCTGCTGATGGAGAAGAAGAGAGCTTTCAAGTCAGGTAACAAGGAGGAGCTGAGGACTGTGCAGAAAAAGCTGAGGATGAAGATCAGGCAGGTGGAAGCCAGCTACAAGAGGAATATGGAGGAGCAAATGCAGCAGCAGAACATTCAGGAGTGTGGAGGAGCCTGAAGCCTGATGGTTTTCAGGCTCCTCCTCCTCCTCCTTAAGTCCTGTGCAGATGAACTGTGTGGAGTTATGGAGCATGTCTTCAACATGAGTCTAAAGCTGAGGGTGGTACCACAGGTCTGGAAGACCTCCTGTGTGGTACCAGTGCCCAAGACGCCACGCACCAAAGACCTCAGCGGCTGCAGGCCGGTGGCTCTCACGTCCCAGCTGATGAAGCCACTGGAATGGCTGGTCCTGGACCACCTCCGTTCCACCGTGAGCTCAGCCATGGATCCGCTGCTGTTTGCATACCGGCCTGGCATCGGAGTGGATGATGCCGTCATCTCCCTGCTGCACCGCTCTCTCTCTCACCTGAAGAAGCCTGTCAGCGCAGTGAGGATTCTATTTTTCGATCTCTCTAGCGCCTTCAACACCATCCAGCCTCTGCTCCTGAGGGACCAGCTGGAGCCGGCTGGTGTGGACTATGACCTGGTGGAGTGGATCTCGGACTACCTCACAAACCGCCCCCAGTCTGTGAGAGTCCGGGACTGTGTGTCTGACACTCGTACCTGCAGTGTGGGGGCGCCCCAGGGCACCGTCCTCGCGCCCTTTCTCTTCACTCTCTACACTGCAGACCTCAGACACGACACGGACAGCTGTGTCCTGCAGAAGTTCTCTGATGACTCTGCCATCATCAGACTCATCACGGACAACAATGATGCAGAGTATAGAGGACTCGTGCATGACTTTGGATTGGTGGATTGGTGCAGCAAACCCACCTCTTTCTTAGTCATCTGTTTTTATTATTATACTTCTTGCTTAATGTGTGTTGCAACCGGGGAATTTCCCCATTGTGGGACAAATAAAGGTTATCTTATCTTATCTTATCGTATCTCTTTCTTATCTTATCTAATAACAATACACAATGCAGAGTATTGTCCTTTAAGTAGAGTTGGTTTTACATATGAGTGCAAGATTTACAACAGTGGTCCCCAAACTATGGCCCGGGGCCGGATGCGGCCCGCCTCCACATTTGAATGATCCCAGTGACGCATTATTCATGCTCATATGAGTCATTTAAGAGATTCTGCTCTGACAACTGAAGCTGAACTTTTACCCCAAAATTGTGCACGGCACAACAGAAACTATCTTTCTGTGAAGAACCCAGAGAGGGTTATTTGATTTTTATTGATATTATTAAATAGTGTTATTATATATTCCTGAGTTAATCTTTCTGTGAAGAACCAAGAGAGGGTTATTTGATCTCGGAAAGGGCTATTAATATTTGGTTATGTGTAGCTTTCTGGAAAATAATAAATGTTTACATTTAGGCACCCATGCGATTGTCACACTTTTTTTCTGTTACAGACGACCTGCCCCCATCAGAGAAGGGAAAAGTTATGTGGCCCTTACTGGAAAAAGTTTGGGGACCCCTGATTTACAATATAGTTTTAACATTTTCAAATCTATTTTATATGACTTGCACTGATACATTGAATGGCAACTGAATGACAATAAACACTGGGCCAAACCAACGAGAGTAAAAGCCTTTCTCCAGAACATGACTTCTGCTCAGAAGCTTATTATATTATTACACGTATCTTATTCTAGCATAGGTATCATTTTAATTTATGCCTCATCGACTGTGCCCATGATTGCTGTCTCCCAGTCACTTAATTATCCAGGCGTGAGCGCGTTATCTGAAAGAGAAGTCTGCTTCTGCTTTACCAAATGAAGAGACTCAGTTAAAGAATATTTAATAAGGTGAATAAAAATAGTCCGTCTGCTAAATATTACATGCACATTACTTAAACAGTAGAGACAATTTGGAAATAAAAAATACATTCCAAACACGCACATGATGTGAAGTTTCTGGGTCTAGAGTGTTTCCTCAGGTGCTCTGGTTTCCTCCATCAATCAAAGACATATAGCTCTTTAATGGGATTCAATAAATTACAGGATCAGTTTCATCAGCGTATTATCTATGAACCAATCGCTGGAAGGAAGTATGTACAGGATGTAATGTAAACAAACTTAAACGTTTTGTATTGTACAATTTGTACAATTTTGGCTCCTGAGATAACTTACACCCGACAAATGCGAGAACATATGGAGCGGCATGTAAAGACTAAGTTTACAGAAGACATATTGTGCTTTTTTTGCAACCCGGTCTCCAGAAATATACATACTGGAGTTATGGTTTTGCAGTTCCACTTTAAGTAGCCATTGGACGTTTCAGTAGTCCAAATATGTTGCATAAGTACGTCAATGAAAAACTTACACATTTTACAAATGTGTCTTTCACTTTTTTAAAATATCTATATAATATATCCATTTGAATTCAATGCCATGGACAGAAGGCCTAGACAGAACTCTGTCACCCTGTGTACGGTGAATCAGTGCAGCGACATGGGTAGGCCTGGGGGGGCAGTGCCAGCCAGTCAGTGGCAAGTAATCTGTGCTGCTCTGTACACACGCCTTATATTCCTGCTCTCCACTCGCAGCACAGATACTTCTCAAAAGCGTGCGCCTGGCGCCTCCCTCTTGCTTATCCTGTGGGTGTGAAGGGGGCAGATCACCCACACAAATCTCTGACCACTCAGCTGCATTTGACCTTATCTCGTGATGACTCTATTTAACCGAGTGGGCACTTACAACTACTGTTGGTCAATGAAAACCATGTGGCAATAGACACAAGAGCGACAGGCAGAAGAAGAAGAGCGGGACAGAGCAGGCAACAGAGGAACGCAGAAACAACTGAAGGCTGGTGTATGCTTCACCATTCGAGCTTCTGCGGAGCTAATTAGGCTCCAGGTTAAAACTAAATTTGCACTTATATAGTCACTGGTACAATAAACTATCACTTTAGGTTTGTGTGCAAACATTTCTGTGCCCAACTTCAGCAGTTCTAAACTGTATTTAATAAGTTTGTAGTCCGCGTAGATCAACCAATCACAGCCCTTTGCAATCCACGGCACCTCGACGCAAGTGACTTTTGGACGTAAGACCACGAACACAGCACGCACACGGCACGGCAAGAGCCATAAGCTTTCTGATTGGCTGCTGTGTGCGTCGGGGAGGCGTGTGGCACTTCCGTAGAGTTGACGTTTGCGTGTGCATTAAAGCAAATTATACTCTTCCATTGACGCTGAGGCCCCGCCTGTGTAGGTGCACTTTTGAGAGGAAGTGCTGAACACCTTAACATCCTCCAGGACACTGATGACCCTGGGCAGGGAGAGGATGAGGAGAGATAATTATGGAAGGACTGGTATAGGTGTCAGTGTGTCAAGCTTGGGGCCAGATGGGGTTAGATACAATCCCTGATCCCTGATGATGAAACGTTAAACCTTGATCTTTTCATATAGATGTGAGCTTTCAGAGAATATTTCGCTTATAGACGTCTCATGGTAACACTGTTGTGTTTTTATCAAATGTTAAGTACCACAGCTTTCTACTGGACCATGAGCTATTGTTCAAAGCTCACCTACAAAATCTAGTTCAAAAATCTAATATTGAACTTGGATTTTATTATCTCAGCAAGGCCTGCTTTACCCTGAAATCCAGCAGCTGGTCAGGTGTTGGTCACCTTTCTCCCTTTATAGGATTATTCCATCCATCCATCTTCTTCTGCTTATCCGGGGCTGGGTCGTGGGGGCAGCAGTTTAAGCAGGGACTCCCAGACTTCAAGCTCCCCAGACATTTCCTCCAACTCCTCCAGGGGGATCCCAAGGCTGGGTGGCCTTCTATGGTTGCTTGAAATTGTTTTTAATCTATAAAACAAGAGAGCGGACCTGTATTATGAACTGTATTCACCCGACATGTACAGTTTGTCAATACCTCATATGAGGATGCTGCTCCTGCAGTTTCGATTTGAGGTTGGGTGACCTTGTCTTACATGGGACCCCCACACAATAAAGAAAAACGAATGTCTGTGCATTTAGAATAGAATGACTTTATTGTCTACCGATATAGAAATGAGTCAAACGTAATTTTTTTTTACATAATTACATTCGAAAAAACTGGAGGAGGCCATCACATCAAATAACCTACTGGTTAGAGAAGAAGCTGCCATTCCCCCTGATGTGGTGACAGCCGATTGCCCAGTGTGGCCTTGAGACAAAGGTGAACAATTCTCATCTCTAAATACTAAAGATAAGTTAACATTAATTCCTTTTTTCATTCTGTATACAGTTTTTGGTGTTCCCATAAAGACTCAAGGAAGAGGAAAGCCTTCTCATCAAGGAAATGAGGCAACACTCGCAGTGTGGGGTGTCTCAAATTCACTAAAGGAGAAGCTCTCAGGTAATGTAGCAGCAGTCCATCCATCACTGATTCATTTGAGGGATACATTTATTTATTATTTATTACATATTTCAGTCAAGGTGTATGTTTATTTCAAAATCATGTTGCTAAAACAACACATTGGCAGAAATTAGTTTCAAGGTCGAAACAGCTCCAAATTTATAATCCACAAATGTTGAGCCATATCATTATTTGTAAGAGATTAGCTGCACCAACTTGATTTATTAATCTTATCTGAAAGCCATTAAAGTTGACAACACTCACCATCATCTGTGTTGTTGAACAATGGTGTCACTTTTCTTCTTCTCTTTTTTTTTGTCTTTCCTTTTTTTCCCGTCATGTTGATAGGCCCAGTAATTAAATACAGATTTTTTTGGTTAATATCTCAATGACAGTTTAACAGAATATTCTACCTACAGTTCTCCAGTTTAAATTTAAACTATTATACAGGCATTAAAGAATGTTGTTGCCAATAGATATTGTTAATGTCACAGCACAACATTCCAAAATTCTACACTTTAACACTGAGTTTAAGACAAATATACAGTCTGATTTTAACTATTGTTGTAAAATTGTACCACATTGATTATTTCAAAAGTGCTCAGATTTATTTGCCTGGAAAGTGAGTGATGCTGTTATTGTTTTCGTCCGGGATTTTATGCCTCGTGTGGTGGCCCCCTGGTGGTAGAAAGTAAGTGCAGCAGGCGAGCGCAAGGTCTGTTTTGGATGTTATCTTCCATTTTATGGCCGAAATTTCCGTTGATTTTGTTTTATATAATAGAGCATGTCCACTACACTTTATCTCAGGAACTGTGTAAAAAAAAAAAGCTTGGAAGAAAAGCTTAAAAGTGAGCAGATAAACACTTATGAATGCAATGTTAAACACAGCTCCACATTATCCTTATCTATCGCCAGAGCCACAGCAATTATCACTGTAAACAAACCTCCTACAGGCTTTAACATGTGACCGTGGAACTGTGAGGACTGTGATGTTCTGTCTAAAAACAGTCAGACTCGGACATAACCTGCTAGCACTTAGACGAGAGTCGCAGCTTTTCAGTTGAGCTTTTAATACGCTGATTTCCTTCAAAAGGATTGCAGTTTTGCTGCTCTAAATGTCAAAATTAAAAACCCATATGGGTGAAGTACAGGCACATACAGTATGTACATATTGTTATCAAAGTGAGACCCGAAATCCTAGAGGAAAAAACGGAAGAAAGCAAGGAAGAGGAAGTGCTGCACAGTGACTGCTCTCTATGAGGATTACTGTGTAAATATTAAACTGTAAACAATCTTTAAATGGACTTACTTTGTCCTCTTGGGCGTATGATACAACATAATTAGCAAAACATCAAATGTGTACGTTTTCCACCCCGGCCAATGCTATGTAAGTAACATTGTTTTTTTCCAATTATCATATAAATCATTATGTCAGGCCGGTTCAAGCCCACTGACCTTGGTGGCGCTAACAGAAAACTTAGGGGCACATAATAATTTAATATAATTGCCGACCTTTTTAACACATGAAGCCTGCGTAAATTCAGCCTGGAGAACCTAACTCGTCCACTGCTACAACAGGGCTCTCCTGCTCTCCAGCCTAAATCGACGTACTCAAGCGGCGACTCCCTCGGCTCGGCGCACCTCCTGCTCCCAGTCAGCGCACAGCCTGCCCCATTTAAACCCCTGCAGTTCCAGCTGGCGCAGCTCGGCGCTTCAGACTGTACTGCAACCCACCACCTCCCCTTCTCCTCCTCTGTATCCTTTACTTCATTCTATTCATCCTCTCTACCTTCTCCCCACATCTACCACCACCAGTCTCTAGCCCTGGGGGGAGACATCTAATTCATTCTATTATGGAGCGCCCATAATCGCAATGTCTTCCGCCGGGGTCTGAGCGCCAAATAACAACGTAATAAAACTTGCTAAACTGTTCTTCCCGAGTCTCTCCAGGGTGAAATACAGTAAAGAATCTTGAGACAATGTTTGGCTGTTGCATGTTTGGTTTGCTTCTGTCTTTTATCAAACAGCACACCAATAAGAACAAGAAAAGACAGTTTGGGAGTTTTTTTTATTTTAATCATTACTGGTGTGTGGCTTTTACTCATTTAGAATGTGCGCTTCCAATAATAATGGATTTGTGTTGTACATTTAGTCTTACACTTTCAGTTTGGCCACAGTCATTATGCAGACAGAATACAAACTGAAATTATGAAGTTGATTATTGAGTTATTAATATCCAGATATATATGTTCTTTTCACAGTTAATGATAGAACCAGAATAAATGTTTTAAATATATCCTAATAAAGTCTCAACTTAAATTCAAAGCTCAAATATTAAAGTAAAATGTATTGCCATGACGTGACCGCTGAAGTACTAACATTTCTATAATTTGAAGGCTAAAACACAAGTCTCTCACAGCGCACACGACCTCAGCTCCTCTCCTCTTTGCAGGGGGTGGGGCACCGTCACTATCCAGCGTTTGCGGTTTGTAAACCCAGATGTGGATGAAGAGTTTGGAGCAGCGGGTGGTGGGTGCTCATGTTTTAAGTACACAGATTTGTCATGGATCGCGTCTGTGTCTCGAGTCCTCTAGGTACGAACGGAAAGCCCTCTGTACACGCTGCCCCGTGAACGAGTCCTATGAGCGCGCACGGACAGAAAGCAATACTTGCGGTGGCAAATATGTTGCTTAGATATTTTAAAACGTAATAGGCACATATGAAGCATGTAAAATGTGTATATTTTTCACTTATGCCACATAATTGGATAACTGAAATGTCCAAAGTGGAATAGCAAAAATAAGTAACTAAATAAGTAAGTAAGTTTCAAGAAGGAAAACGTATGTATAAAACAGCCATATCAAAAGAACAAAACAAAACATAAATCATCAGTCATTTGACCAACCAGCAAAACCACAATAAAAAAGTGAAAACAAAAAGAAAAGAAACAAAAAATAAGAAAAGAAAAAGGAATAGTTAGAATAAAACTACAGCCAAAATAACAACCACCAACACCAGCACCACCAGCACCACCACCACCAGCCGACCACCACCACCAGCCCACCACCACCACACCAGCACAGCACCACCCCCACCACCCTCACCACCACCCCCGCACCACCAGCCACCACTAGCACCACCACCACCACACACCCACCACCACCAGCACCACAGCACCACCACCACACACACCACCAGCACCCTACCACCAGCACCACCACCAAGCACAAGCACCACCAACCACCACCCAGCACCACCACCAAGAGCACCAACCACGCACCAGCACCGACCACCAGCACGCCACCCACCAGCACACCACACCACACCACACGCACCACCAGCACCACCAGCAAACCACCCCTTTGCAGCGTCACCACCAGCCAACCTACCACCACCACCAGCACCACCACGCACCAAGCATACCACAACACCAGCACCACCAGCACCACCACCAGACCGGTGTATAGCCACCAGCACCCACCACTCACAGCCCCACACCACCAGCACCGAAAGCACACCACTCACCAGCCCGACCACCACCAGCACCACCACACACCAGCCACCAGACACCAACCACCACCACACCTAGCACCCACCGAGCACGCACCACAGCAACCACACCCAGCTACCACCACCAGCACCACCATGCACCAGCATTATATCAGGCGCATGATTCTCCAATGAGCGTCCTCCCACGGCGTAAAAACCCATGGCCAAATGGAAAAAAAATCCTTGCTGCCAATCATTGGGCTAATAATACTATAACACACAATTACTCAAACAGGGATAGAGCCATCGCAATAAGTAAAAACATTTTAGTTAATGATGAGGGCACATCAGGCATTAACATGGTTTAAAATGCTGCTTAAAAAGTTATTCTCACGCAAATATGCACCCTAAAAGCCCTCGCCGCTATCTTTCAGGTCTGGATGACCCACAGGCTGCCTGTAGTCCGACACCTCCCCTCTCCATCCACATGTTTTGTTTGCTTTAATGCTTGTTTTTTGTTGTTTAATTTTTAAGAAGTGTAACAATTTAAAAATGTCATTCAATCTTAGTCCTTTAAGGTAACGCTATATTTGATGTCCTCTGCATTTTCAAAGCTGCTGGGAACTGTGCAAAGTGGACCGTCACACGATTCAGCTTTCGCTGTGGTCAGACGGAGTATTCTGATCTGGACTTTTTACATTATTTTAACGTACTTGTAACATGCTTACTTGTAAAGGCAGATAAATAAATGTGTTCATAGTTTAAGTAGATTCTCTCAACAAGCTATTTCCCCTAAAGAATACCAACCATTGCATGTCTTTGAATAAGGAGAGCAATCGAGACCCATTTTTGTAATAACATTGATTCAATTAAACATAAATGGTGCCATTTTGCAATCAAGAATACCATCAATAAATTGTGCCAAAATTGTAACCTTATATCCATGGGGACTCCTCGTCTATGACTTTGGCTTAAATCTCCTCCAGGCTCTCTAATCGAGTGTCTGAATTGCCCGTAGTTCACACAGGAACCATTCATCACCTGAAGGTCAAAAACTGTTTGAAAAATTACACCTCGATAAAAGTATTTTAAGGTCACCACAAAGTGGTTGAGGATGATCTTTGACACATTTCTTCCTAAAAGTGAAAATAGATATCATTTTGTCCCAAAGTATACGAAGAACTCCAAAATGTTTTCTCTAGCCTCTATCTTAGACTTGGCAGAGTTGGTCATCAGAGGATTTTTGACCCAATTGTTTTTGCTCGAAGGCGAAGGAAGTGAAGAACGTACGGTGTAATTCTACTACTTTTATAACAAGGCTGCAACTTCACCATAAATCATTTGGCGGGAGAGCCCTGTGCTGCTGCGTTCAATGTCTCTGAAATAGTGCAGGACAAAAATGAACTTGAAAACACTCAAACCATTTGGGGTTTATTGGATTTTTAAACCGCGATGTCGGAGAGCTGAGACTTCACGGCCATCCTGCAACTATTACTGTTACTAATTCTGCTGCTTCGACAAAAAAACCACAGACGGATAAATGGGGTGAGGTTAGAAAACTTCGTGAGCCGAAGATGAAGCATGACTTTTTAAAACACTATTCGAATGTTTGAATCGGGCTTGCTCGGGGTGCTCAATCAGGACAAGAGTACTATGAGCACAAGACCTATGATGTTATTGAAAATGTTGTTAAACCGCCAAGTTATTTAAACCTTTTGCTAAATTTTAATAGTTGCATGTGTTTTTTGGGCTGAAAACAACCGCGTTATAAACAGTAGCCTCCGTCGTGCCCTTAAACTCTTAAAATTGACTTTTTCTAAATCTCTAAATTTACTTGCAGAACCACGGCAAATTTTCAATGTTGAGCTCCATTATTAGATTTTGAGAAACGCACCACTTTTACTACTATTTCATGTGGTCCCTCTAAGTATCAATAATCAGTCCACCTATATTTATATTAAAGCACTTTAAAAATACATACAGAAACATTAAAAACAGGCCCCCTCCATGCACACATACACTCACACACAGGGTAAAATACATGAGTACAGAGGAATCAGTTGGGGAAGTACCATCAGAGGGAGCAGAGTCGCTTCTACCAAACCTCCACCAGCGGCCCACGAGCCAGGACCCAGCAGCCGACAACCGCAGCCACAGAGGAGACACTGGGGGATCCCAAAAGAGAAATAAGAGTCCATATAGGGTTGACATTTAAGAGGAGGTCTGCAATGGATGTGTATAAGAAATGCCACACTCGAGACCTGCTTTAAATATACGAGTAGAACTTAAGAACCAATCAATATCAATTTGATGTGGAAATAAAATAAATAGTGGGACATAAATACATATTAAAAATGATGCCTTTAGTAGAATAAATAAACATGATAGATACAAATTAAATACTACAAATGAATCAAAAGTATTGGAGCCTGCTCGTTAAAACCTGACATTTCTGAGTTCCTTCGGCTGTTCCACAGACAAGGGCCAAAAGTGAGCCACCTACACCTTACCCTCAGCGGGATACAGCTAACAAATTCTCACCTCTGTGCGTTTAGTTCTATTTAATCATGATGTACGAGCTAATTTCATATGCATAGTCCCTCAATGGAGATAGAAAAAGTTTGATACCATAACGGTGGAACAGTCTTGGGAAAGTAAAAATATGAGACCACACATTTGGGGACTTTACAATCACGAAAAGACCCACTCCGAGACAAAACATTGTTCATTTAACCAAACCGCCTTCTCTACCCCAATTCCACCATGTTAATAGAGATGTTAAGTTCACCAGCTCTGGTTCACTGCATAAATATAATGTACATTGCTTGAGAAAGCTACAACAAGAAATGGCTTAGTCACCTTGGAAACCCTCAGCGCTAATATTAGATGCTGATCAGCGAACTGTGCATAACGAGCCCCATTTGAATTATTATCATCATTATTATTGTCCATGCTATTATAAACTATGATTACTAATGCGCTTTTTTTCAGAACTTTACTGCACACTCAGAGCAGCAGAAGCAGATTTTTTTTTTTTTTTGGCTTTTGGCGAATCACGGTCAATCAATGCAAGATTTAAATTGAGGTTTGGCCGTTTTGTAAGAAAGAAAAATGCCCCCGTTGCCGTGGCAGTCATAACAAGGTAGAAATTGTTATGCCAATCATTGCAGAGCTAACGGGGCATTCGGAGTCTGTTTTGAGTTAAATTAATGGAAGGTGAAAGGAATATTGATTGTCCAGTTTGTGACTTAGTGGGAGAACTGCAGTCAATGGCAAGTAATGAATCAAGAATAATATTAATCAGCCAATGCAGTGAACTAATATGAATGATTGTACGGCAGAGAAAGGCAGAGAAAGAAAACGTGGGGCACAGGGTAAAATAGACCCAGTAAATTGCCAAAAAATGTAAGATTTTAAGGTTGTTTTCTTTTTTTTTATGCCCTGAGGGTTTGGGCCATCCGGCTCACAGCAATTTATGTCTGAATATTTCTTTTCTTTTCTATTATCTATCTAAAATTTATTGTTTTCCAGTAGTCTCAGTGGGAGCTCAACAGTCCCACACACATAGAAGCAGCCATGGTTTCGGAAGTCAATTTTCCATTCTTTTTTACAGGTAGACTTGAAAAAAATAATAGTATCAAGAATTTATTGGCTCAACAGATTCTAGCTAGCTGTGCGGTAACTAATGCCCATAACTGGTTGTGTTCAGTCCAAAAAACACACAAAAACAAAAAAATTCTGCAAAATGACTTAGCGGTTTACAAAGTTTTTAAAAAACATATAGAGAACACATCCGAGCAGTCTCTACTTACCCCTCTGCCCTTGATTTCTCAGTGTGAGCTGATTTACCTGTGTCTGTCTTCCTCCACATTCAGGCTCTGCTCCTGCGCTTTCACTTAAAGTCTTCTTCTACAGTGTGTCAAACTCTTGCGCTCCCTGCTACAGGAACACCACCAACCTAGAGGCCGTTAGCCCGTAAAGATAAATAAATTAGCCGCATCAATGTCTAAGGGTTCAAAGCGTATGAAAAAAGTGGAGGAAAGTTACTGTAACCTACAATTAAAATGTGTTATTCTGAATTGGTCTTGTTTTAACTTGAAATATTTACTTCTATTTTGTGATTAGTAATGTATTGTTTTTGTCATACAAATGTTTGACATCCTGAGAACAACATGAATAAACATACCAGATACACAAGACACATTTACATTATCCTCACTCCTAAGGCTAATAAAATAATGCATACATGTACAGTATCATTAATTCATGCATGATTCTGCATGAATTTTCTTATAACCACAAACATTTTTCAGATTAGTCAGATTTGCAGTTGTCTTCACTCCATGTTCTTTCTCTTTTTGTCAAATGTATGCATAAGACTAGATAGAGAGTATTCCATTTTATGCGTCACGCGAGTAACTGGTAAGATGATCTCGGGCCTGGGCGTTTGTTGCGTAAGTACGCTAGGTCGTATAAGACTTGATCTTGCCGGCTTACGTGGTCGCGTATGTGAAGTGTCGCATGTCACTACCACCGTGAGCTGTGGGATTCCTGAGTCGTGTTAGCAGTACGTTGAGGGTATGAATGTGCGCCCCCGGGAAACGTGGCTGCACGGAGAAACGGGCTTCTTGCTAATGAGCGGAGCATGATGTGGTGTCACGGCGAACAGGCAGGTAAATCGGTTGAACACTGGGTAGTTTGGCTTCCCAGGTTTTAACAAATCCGGGTTTCGTAGTCATAGAGCTGTATTAAGGAATTCGGAAAGTTAAGATCTCAGCTTAATAAAGACACAGTCGGGTACTTATCCGCGTATAGATCTATACTGTATGTTCGATTCAATAGTAGTCAGGGTATGCATTCACCGAGTGTAGATTTTTAGTAGCCAAGTAGATCGTATCCTCTTGTCTCTGTATGCTATAGATCTAGTTATTTCGTGGCGTCTCTGTCTTTGTCTTTTGTTTACACACCACACTCATGTTGCACCACACACTGCTCTCATTCCACCACATCACCAACACATCATACATACACACCCCATACATAGTCCTGAAATCCATTGGGACGGTGATGTCATAAATTGTCTGTAAGACTTTGTTGATCTCAGTCCAATATTTGTGAACAACAGGACACTCCCAAAGCACATGATAGTGGTTTGCCTCCTGGCTGCCACATCCTCTCCAACAGTCCGCATTTCCCTGTGAGTAATGGGCACTTTGACATGGGTGTTATAACGAAACGAGACACATTTTTCCAACTGAATTCCCTCCGAACATGTCAGCCTGTGGTTCGCCACTGAGATGTAAACATATACTTTCCCACTCTTCATCATTCAGAACAAAGTGACCCTCTCTTTCCCATTTAACCTTAATGTAATCAGTAGAGTGCCCAGATTGTTAATACATTTATATAATTTAGATATTAATCCCCTTGAAAGTTCTGATTTTCATGCTTTAAATGAATATTTCAGTCAAAGGGCAAACAGGAGGGGAGACCAGGCGCAGCCCTGCCTGACCCCCCTTTCCAGAGTCAGTGGATCTGTCAGATGACCATTGATTCTAATTCTTGATGTTGGACCATCGTAAAGAGCCCCAATATTTTTTATATTTAGATCATCGATTTTAAATTTGTTTTAAGCACTTTAAATAGATTTGGCCAGCTAACAGAATCAAAAGCTTTTTCAGCGTCCAGACTTATTATTAAAGCTTTGTTTTGATGTTTTTGTATTTGGCTCATTATGTGTAAAGATCATCTTACGTTGTCTTGTGTTTGTCGTTTGGTAATATATCCTGACGGATCATTGTGGATTAAGAGTCAAATCAAATCAAAAAGGGCTGGCTGCGGTGCTCGGCTCGTTCAGCGCGTATATCACAACGCTTTCAAATCGTTCCCATTCATTTTTCTCAATGTTTTGGTTTAGATGAGGGTCCGTTTTTATTTTACAGTGCGCCTCCCGTTCGGCAGCAGGAGCAGCACCTGTCTGTTTAAAATGGTTCCCGAGGCACCGTACTGGATTTCGTTGAACAATGTCTGCTTCTCCGTGCTCCACCTGCTGGATGATTTTTCTCCTCTTAGACCTCCCTCAGCCCTGCCCTGTGGGTACCGGCCACAGCTCAAGCAGCTTTTTCTTTCGTCTAGGCCAGGGGTCCCCAAACTTTTTTCCAGTAAGGGCCACATAACTTTTCCCTTCTCTGATGGGGGGCCAGGGTCAGTCTGTAACAGAAAAAAAGTGTGACAATCGCATGGGTGCCTAAATGTAAACATTTATTATTTTCCAGAAAGCTACACTTAACCAAATATTAATAGCCCTTTCCGAGATTAAATTACCCTCTCTTGGTTCTTCACAGAAAAGATTAACTCAGGAAATATATAATAACACTATTTTGATATCAATCAAAATCAAATAACCCTCTCTGGGTTCTTCACAGAAAGATAGTTTCTGTTGTGCCGTGCACAATTTTGGGTAAAAGTTCAGCTTCAGTTGTCAGAGTAGAATCTCTTAAATGACTCATATGAGCATGAATAATGCGTCACTGGTATTGTTCAAATGAGGAGGCGGGCCGGATCCGGCCCCCGGGCCATAGTTTGGGGACCACTGGTCTAGGGGTTCCGTGTTCGACGCAAAGACCTTTGGCCCTGCAACGTCTCAGAGTGTTGGGCATATGTTTAGATTCCGTGACCATAGTCAAGACAAGCTTGCCCGCATTTGCGACGTTGCGCAGTTGTTCGTCTCCGCTACAGTTGTTTCTATGCACCAACTTCTGTCCCTCCTGGGCCACCTCAAATTATGATTATGAAGATCATTTCCCAGGGTCGCTCTTTCATGCCAGGCTGCTCGACCTGGCTAGCTTTGTCCCCTCCCTTCTCGACACAGTCTCGTCTGATGAAGGGTGTTGGTCCGTCCTTGTTTCTGGTTCCACCTCCTCCATGATTGGAACTGTTGTTTGTTTTTCTATGATGACATCTTTCAGTCTTCCTACTCCCTGCGCTTTTACACGGATGCTGCGGCCTCCTCTGATTTTGGGGGGTATTACTAAGGGAGCTGGTTTGCGGAGAAATGGCCCCTCTCATTTCAGTCTGGATTCGTCCGTTATGTGTGAAATTGTCCAAATTGCCGCAGCTCATATTTGGGCCATCACTGGAGCAGAAAACAAATCGCGGCGCTTTGTCATAACATGGCAGTGGTAAAAGAAGTAGAATGCTGTTCATGCGCCGAATCACCTGCTCTGCTGTCAACAGTAACTTCATTCTCACAGCCCGACATATCCCCGGGTATTCTAATTCCATCGCAGACGCTCTATCTCGTTTCAAATTCCAGGTCTTCCACCGCTCTGCCCTTTCGGGGAACTTCTGCCTAGGCCCATTCCCCCTCTCGATTGCAGACTCTTCGTCTGCAATCACGTCTGCAGATACTGCCGATTATTACATCTCATCAGGCTTGGCCCAGTCAACAATCAAAGCGTATAGACATGCTTGGGGTTCATAGTCACAATTTTGCTTTGTTCATAATGTTCCCCCACGCCATGTCCAGGTCCACGTAGTAGTTGCTTCCGTAACTTTGTATTTTGACCATCGCCAGCTCAAACTATCTTACATTGGAACACTGGTAATAACTTCAATTCTAAACATTATAATCCTTCTGCTCAAAGCCTGCTTTCAGACCCCACCATTAATTACTTCTCAAAGGTTTTGTTAACACTCATCTGCTTTACCCGATAAGCGCCGCCCTATCACACTTCCCATCTTGCACCAAATCCTCACCCCATTACGTTCTACAGGGTGTTTCTTACACCCTACATTAGGGTCCTCTGCAGTGCCTTCCTAATGGCCTTTTACGGGTTCCAAAGAATAGGGGAATTCACTTTTCGCTCCTCCTGATATGACCCATCATCAGATTTAGCTTTCTCTGTTTCTATCCAGACCATTATAATCTAAGTCTCAAAAACTCCAAAGGTAAAGGCCCCTGCAACATCGTTATAGCACGCACACATGGCTCATTCTACCCTTTTTGATCCATGGTTAAAATCGCAATCATTAGGTCAAACTACGGCCCGCCTCATTCGCCGTTGTTCCACTTCAGAAGGCCACCCTATGACGTCACCCTGGTTTCAGAAACATCTGAGGGCATCTCTGTCCCTACACTATGCAATCTGCCCCGTTGTCTTTACTCCGGGCACTCGTTCAGAATAGGAGCCTCCACATCCGCGGCCACTACGGGCATATCCTCTGCACCCCTCCAACAACTCGGGCGATGGTCCTCTTCTTCCAATGCCCTGTATGTCGTCCCGACCTGCCTTCAATCTTGGCAGCTCAACGTTCTCTGCCTCCCTAGTTAAGTCTTGTCTCAACAAATGCTGGTGGTGGTTCTGGATATTCTCATTAACTGTCCCCTTGTTTTTCAGGCCATGCTTGCTTTGTCCACCTCCTGCTTCCGTCTGTGACCCATGTCTCACAGTCAACCTCTGCGCGTTCTGCTTTCGTCTGTGACCCCTGTCTCAGTCAACCTCGGCTGTCTCTGCTTCCGTCTGCTGCCCACATCTCACAGTCAGCCCCTACTGCCCTGCTCCCTGCTCAACCTCTGCCCGTCTCTGCTGCATCTGTGACCAATGTCTCACAACAACCTCTGTTTGTCTCTGCTCAACATTCTGCCGCGCTCGCTGATAAGCTTCTAGCTCCCCTTGTCTCTAAGTCATTTCTTATCTACTCCTAGGTGCTTCATTTCTCGTCCCTGATTCTTCACCACATCTCTCCGCGAATAGAGGCCATCATTCCAGGCGCTTCAGCGTTTTCAGAGCGCCTCCCTCAACTCCCCCCGTCAACTACGCATTCCAGTATCCGCCCCTTCGGGCTACCACGTTATCATGGTGGCCTAGCATCCTTGCCCTTCTATTTTGTAGTTGAGCATTTGCTGCCCTCATGTCCTTGTTTCGAGCATCAGTTAATGGTCAGGGCCACTTAGACCCCGGGTTTTTGGGGGGAGACATCTAATTAAATTCTATCATGGACCGATCATAATCGCAATGTCAAATAACCCATGTAATAAAGCTTGCTAAACGGTCTGTGTTTGTCTGAGTCTCTCCTGGGTGAAATGTTGTTTGACATTTTTTCCTCAAACAAAGGGTCATTAACACTAGGATTTCTCGTCCCTGATTCTTCACCACATCTCTCCGCGAATAGAGGCCATCATTCCAGGCCATCAGTCCAGGATTTTAGAATTACTTGAACTCCCAAGGTGGTCAATTTGACGATTGCGCTCTGGCGATTATGTAATCAAAAGAATTATTCTTCTAACGCGCAAAAAATTAGTCTATTAGCCTCTTTAATGAATATTATCATTATTCAGTGTGCCGAAGTTGACCAGCCTCAGCGGAGGAAGGAGGAGGAGGAGGGTTGTTTGCGATAGCAAAGCCGCTGTTACAGAGAATATACGCAGTCATTGATTGATCTGGACCCAGCTTCCTAAAAAAAGCCAGCCAAATACTATAATAACACAGGATTTGTAAATACCTTGAATATTGTCGCCATTGCCAAGAATATGCCGCTCTCGTGCAGCAATGTTACCGGGGCAACTGAAGCAACATGCGCTTAGTTTATTTATCTCGACAGCCTAAAATGCCCAAACTATTTATAAAGTTTGTCATAAATATCTTGAACATTTACAATAGACCTACTGCCATGGAGATTTTACCGGCTTCTTTTTGCAGGGGCTTGTTCATCGTCCTCCGAATTGCTTCCTGGTAGAATAACTCAGAACTTGTTTTAACGTTTTTATTTCAGTTGAATTGCAATATGGGGATGATATACACAAAGGTAAAGAAAAAGTCAAGATCCCATGAATCTGAAAGAGCCACGTAACCAGAGTAATTAGACATACAATTCTGAAAACTGTCAAATTGACAGTCTTGGGAGTTCTAGTGTTAAGCAGACTGGAATTGAAAGTGTGTTTTTTTTGTCTTTTCTCCAATTCCACAGAAATGTAGATCGGAGCATGATCACTTAGGTCTATTGTGCCAATATCTGCTTCAGTGATTTTAGATCTGTCTTTATTGAGAATAAAAGACTAGTCTATTCTGGAGTCGAGTGTATGTGGATTTGAAAAACGAGTATATTGGCGCGGTCTGGGGTTCATTTCCCTCCATATGTCAATCATTCCTATAGTCTTCAAAAAGAGACGGAACTTCTTGTTAATTGTTCCTCCAGTGCTTCTTGAACTCGACACATCCAGTGTGGGCTAAATGCGAAGATTCCGATCGCCTGCCACAAATTAGGGCTCCCTCAGAGTGGTTCACATTCAGGTCCATGACATCAGCATAGAAAGTGATATCACTGGTGGAGCATACACATGTAAAAAAGTGAAAACCTTTCCATTAATATTCCCTTTAACCAGTAAATATATGCCTTATTTATCCGTACATTCAAAACTATTCAGTTGTAGTCATCTGGACTCAACTTGTTTTTTCTAAAACAGAGTCCAGATGACTACAACTGAATCTTTTTCGACAATGGAACACTCCTGGACGAATGAGGGATTACACCGACATTCAAAACTATGTTCAAAAACTTTTCGGTTTGAGATCAATATTGCAACTCCCCTTCTATGTTTGCCTCTGTATGATGAACAATAGGATTTTTATTGAATTTCATTACTTTTTGATGTTCAGTGTCACTCAAATGTGTCTCTTGTAAATAAACTGTATATTCTTTCTCTTTTCATTTTTGTCAACATTTTTGCTCAGTATGCCATTCACATTGAATGATGCTACTTGTAATACACTACACTCCGATGCCATTGTATTTATCCTACCGTTGACAACTTTCGAATATTTTTAATCTTTCTGGTCGAAAACAACAAACACGCACAAGAACCAAAGGAACACACCTGAAAACCGGAAAAGGTAAAAAGAAAACAAAAGGGTTTATGCTGGAAACAGGCATCGTGCAAACCTAATGAAGGCCCCCCCAAAAAAACTCCCCAGGCACTCCTGACATTAATCAGGAACTGGATGTATAAGATCCCTGGCTCACCACGTCCCCCTGCTGCACTCTGCTGCACTCTGCATATACATTCAATTTCCCACAAATCCAATATCCCACGTTTGGCACATCGATGAGTAGATGTGTTTAGTCACAGAGTTTATGTACAAAAGCAGACAGCCACCATGCTGCATAAAGTCTGATGTTAAAAACTAAAAAAATCAGATCATTAGTCTCTTCAAATTAACAGAAATGTATCACCATGTGACCACAACTCACATACCCCACGTGGGTGGCTCCATCCTCTGTACTATTAATTTCTCTGTGTTTTGCATCTTCCTTAAGAGTTCCTCTGCTTCTCCTGGAGTTCTGAGGTGTTTTTTACCTTCAAAAGTCACCAGAAGAGATGTCTCAGTTTTCCTCACAGATGTGGTAGAACTTTTGCAGTTATTGGCGAACCTCGTATGGAATATCTGGAGCAAAGAAGACACGCTTGCCTTTGTACTGGAGGTCTCCTTTAACCTTCAAGCTTTCAGTGTCTTTTCCTTCCTCTCCTTCTATGCCCACAAGCCTCAAGTTAGGACGACAGGATCTGGACTTCAAATCCAGGAGCTTATTTTTCTTGGTATTGTTCTCAAACTCCAGAGTCATCACCCTGGCCCGCAGCGCCTCCATCTCGGCCCTTACTGTCTGCAGATCGTCCGTATCGTCTGAAACACGCTGCTCAACTTCCACAATGCGTGTTCCGGTTATTCCATCTGCTTTGAGTTTAGTGACCACTGCTTCAGACACAGCCGGAGCTATGGTAGCTAACAACTCGTCTCGAAGAGACTCCATGGCACGCTGCACTTCGGACATCTTGAGCCACAACCGATGACCAATTACGTTCTCTCCTCCTTCTGATGCAAAGATGGTGAGTCTCCATCTGGGCCAGTGGGGCCCTGCGTCTCTGGTGGGGAGGGAGCTGTGTTAGCCTCGTTAGCCTCGCCAGCCTCGTTAGCTGTTTTGCAATGGAGCTGTGGGCCATCAGCTTTGTTTGTTTGGTCCCGTGGCGTTACCGGACTTGTGTCTTCCTTGTTTACTCATCTCTCGTCCTTGTTCTATGGGATTGGGTGGGTCAAACAATGATTTTAAAACCATGTTTTGCAGCAGAGGCGAGAGGTGCGTCCACTTAATGCGACACCAGGTCCAGAAGTACCAGGCTTTGTTTTTATAAATATAATTCTTCATTGCACATATTCTATAGTTAATAAATCCTGTGTTTGAGCATGTCTGTTGTCTTTTCGGTTTATTAAGGCGCTGAGACAGTCATAACCAGATGCTTTTATTTCATATTTTCATGCAGTTGTGGTCAGACGTCAAGCCATTCCTTCATACCACATATAGTATTTTCCATGGAGGACAATTAGTACTGGCATCCTGGCAGCTTCTAACTTGACGGCAAAACTTCATCACTTAAACATTGTGTGAGTGGGTGGCATGCTACACAAGTTCTGAATTTAAAAACAAAACTTTTTTTTCTTGTTTTCTAGCTACAGTAGTAGTTTCTATATAACTTGTTGAAATCTGGAACTTTGTGTTTTCTTCTTTATATTAAAGCTCATATTACAGGTTGTCATGTTTTCTAATTATGACGTTGTTTGGTGAGAGAGTCCCTGTGGTAAATAATGATCATAGTTTTTCATCAGTCAAGTTGCAGTCTGTGAAGAAAATCTGACAAATAAAAGATTAACATTATAGGAAGTAGTGCTGAGTGCTACAACAGATTACCTACGGGGTGAAATGTTGTGTCAGATTCATTTATTGATGCATAATGATGTTGTTGACTCAGCGGCCCACACAAGTAGCCGCTGAGTCAACAACATCAGTCTCACTGAACTGGTGACCCCCAAATGGTTGATGTGATGGTGGTACTGTCGGAAATACTCCAATGCCAGATGTACTGCCATCAATGTGCTCCCCTGCTGACCTCTGGAACAACATTCCCTGTGCCAGTCACCCCTGCTATGTTGCATCTCCCCCTTTGAGAGATGCAGATGGAAGGAATCCCAATGGCACACCCCCCTCTATTCAAGACATGTCTCGCCACCACATCAGGGACAAGAGTCACCGGGGTAACACTATTATGTTTGTGCACCTTTTCCCCCTATTTTTGTATTCATATTTTCCCCGTTGTCTTTCTTAGATTAGTTATATTTATTTCTGTTTTTTGCTAATAGTATTTTTTTGTAGGTTTTTTTGTAGTCTATCTTTTTTCGCAGTTTTTTCACACGTAGGCTCCCGGCTTCATTTTTGCGTGCCCTGGAGCCTTTAAATGGAGCGCCTGGCGGCTTATTCTCTCGCTGCCGTTCCATCTCGTCAGAGCGTCAGAGCGTGCACGTTCCACGCTCTGTACCACTGCTCCCTATAGGCTCACATGGGTTTGTAGCCTTTTGTCAACTTTAGCACTTTTGTCTGGCCTGGTGGGACCAATTTTCGTTTTCCTTTGGGGTTGAGCTAGCTAGCACTTTTTCAGCTGGAGGTGTCGGCACTGCCTCCTACGGCCCTGGTTGGATCGGCGTCTCTCCTGTTAGTTCTGGTTGCCGGCCCACAAGGTCCATCTTTCTGTTGTTACTGTGTTTCTTTTTTGGGCACGGGGTTCTTTATTGTAAGTTTTGTGTTCCTTCTTTCTCTGTTAAACCTCCAGGTTCAAGAAAAGAAAAAAAACTAAACATTTTTGGGTCTCTTTTTTTTGGTCTTTTTTTTGGCCACACACACCCACCGGTGTCTGAACAAACCATCCAAGTTAAAATTGTTCGCCCACTAAGTGACTGACTCCTAGTTCGAATAGCCTGTGCCGTGCATTCCAACGCCTCAAGTGTGGCTGTGCCAAATAGCTCCCCCCTCTTTGGGAAAAAGTATAAACCTGTAGGAGTTCCACAGTGAAGGAGAGATCCGACTCCCTCGGACGGACAGGCGGATGCGCCTCAATCTGCAGATGGACGGTGGAGCTAGACCAACTCAGGAGGAGAACCAATTCTTCGAGGCTGATGAAGAACCGTTCATATGGAGTAGAGACCGTTTCTCCAGGCAGACCGTTTCTCCAGGCAGATGAGGAGCATCTGGATCCACAGGTCCTCGATGTGCCTGCTCCACTCCGGTCGGGGAAGTGGGAGAAAAAGAAGGAAAAGCGATGAACAAATTGCCAGTGAAATTAAATATTAAATATTGTTTGATAGAAAAGTAGTAAGAAGCAGAGGATAGTGCTCAAGCTGCCATACTTCCCCCAGCATAGTTGCTCCTAGGGCAGCATAGCTGGGAACTATAGGTTTATATTTCTGTTCCTAACTGGCCTGACCATAAGTGATTTTAAAAAGCAACGTTTTAAGCCTGGTCTTAAATGAAGAGACTGTGTCGGCCTCTTTAACATGGACAGGAGCTGATTCCACAACACAGGAGCTTGGTAGCTAAATGCTCTACCTCCTACTGTGCTTTTAGAGACTCTTGGGACCACCAGAAGTCCAGCACTTTGAGAGTGAAGTGCTCTGTTTGGATGATAAGGTACTACAGCATCTTTGAGCTGGGATGGGGCCATGTCATTTATGGCTTTGTAAATCAGGAGGAGGATTCAATTTAATCCTAAATGTAAAAATGCCACCAAATCATGTATTTATTTATGAAAAGTTTGCATGCAGGTCTTTGAATCTGGATTTTGAGTGGATTCAAAGCTGTGCATAAATATTTACCAACATGTGTAAAGTCTACATTCAGAGGTGACAAATGCACAGTTTTGGTGATCCACAAACACAATTCAAATTCTCACATGCAAAAGCATAGATTCAATAATAATAAAAAAGTTTTATTCATAAATATATATGCAAATACAATTGTGTGAATAAATCTATAAATGCAAGTCAAGCTTTGTGAAAAAAGCTGAATCGTCAAAAAGCACCATTCCATCAAAAATGCCAGTTTAAACAATCATTTAACAAAATAAACTTAAATCATAACTATTGTATGATTAAAATGGCTTTGTTTTCAATCTGGTTGCTGTCATATTTGCTGGCCATGTCGAACCAGAAAGTGACATTATAAACAGGCAAAACAACAGAAAACAGGCAAGACGTTGAAATATAATAATATTCCTTTTGTTTTACTGAAAAGTCTAGTCCATGGCCCGGCAACCTGACCACTCAAAGAGCCATTTGGACCTATTTTCCACAGTAAAGAGGAAACACCAGGAGCCACAAAACCCTTTTGACATTTTAAATGAAATAACACTGCATATAAAATTATATATAAAATATAAAATACGCATATAAAATACTCTCTATACTTTCTATTTGAGTCCTTGGCGTATTTCTGAAAAAAATGCAGAATTTAAATTATCCACTGGCAGTAAACCAAAAATGCCTTCCTTTCTGTGTGCTGTCATTCTTTTACTGGCACGTGCGTTCAGCTGTCAACCTGAAAAATAAAAGGACTATCTCACTCAAAATATGAATATAGGCAAAAATAATAGGCATTTTAAAAATGTATCATACTTGGTTAATGTGATTTCTGCTCCTGAACCTCAGGGTGTGTGACGTCACCTGGGAAAAATTGCAGGTCCTATGGATCGAGCCCTCGCTCGTGGAAGACTTAGAAGACCTATTCGGATTCGGATTTATGATAGCGGGATTCCTTCTAATTGGGCTTGGAGTCGCCTCGGAAAATTGGGAAGACAGGAAAATTCTCCCAGCTACTGTCAGACAACAACAAAAAGGAGTTTGTGGAATTGAGTGAAAGGATGAAAAGCCAGAGACTTGAGTACAGTATGGCACAGCTCGCAGACCTGAACAAAAACATCTTAGTCCGGACTACGGATGTGCCGGATGAAGACAGTGGGGACGTGATCATGAACAGTGAACTTTTTGAACGATGGAGTAACTCAATGGCACAAACGGATCGTTACACAGAGGACCAGAAATGATTGGACTATTTGATCTGGCTAATTACTGATCAAACAAATGTACTAAAAAATATTTTTCCCCCTTATGCTCCATACTCCTGCTCCTTCTTCCTTGTCTTTTCTCCCGGCCTTAGCCTTGAGACCAGCTGGACAGCCAGCAAAACCGAGCCACACACACACACACACGCACACACACACTCGCACAAACAACGGACATTTGGCCTTCACTATCGCCGTCTGCACTTCCATCTAACTATTTCTTCTCTTGTTTGAGACCCTCACCCACATCCAATTCTGCGCGTGACCTCGTGCAACGTATTCATTATATGTGTTGTATACTGTGTATTATTGTTATGCTTATGCTGAAACTGTATTTCATTTTCCAAGAGTTTAAGTTCCCCAGTAGGCGCTGCAAGGCTGCCCAGGTGGCTGATGCTCTTATTCATGTCTCTCATGTCGCATCTGTCATCAAATCAAGTTCCTATGTTGTGAATTTTCACTGACAATGGCAATGAATATATCCTGAGTCCTGATTATCTTTACTCAGGATCGTAAGCTGTCATCTGGAGAATGCCTGCTCACATACCTATGCGGATCCAAAGAAGAACAGGACTACAAACGCATACCTCTTCACGGCATAACAAGTTTCGAAGACAAGTTTGTCCAGTTTTCAATATCAGGCCACTTCTGATAGGCGACATCTTCAAGGTCTACTGTCAGGCGTTTAACCGTAGACACCCATATGTCCTTGTCGGCCAGTTCCATCTCAAGATCAGGTTGACGCACACCTGCCAATGCAGTCGTATTCAACAGGGATGGATCGAGGCTTAGGGGAGTTTTTTTTCCTCTCTGAACTCAGAATCGTTTCCCAAACGATGTTTGCATTGCAGTGATGTAAATACTCGGAATTTATCATCTAAGCTTCTTTGAACTTTGTCAAGTTGGGGAAATGTTTGAGTTCTGAAACAGCTTTTTTTTTCTCTCATCTCCATTCGGATATTTCTGAGCAAAGGCTGCATGTTTATTTTGGAAATTTCTTGCAACATTCGACTTTTTGTTGTTTGCTAGTTTCTTGTTACATATTAAGCATACTGGTAAAGCAGTCTCATCAGCAGTGAAAGCAAATTAATCTAGCATTGGATGTTCTGTATTCAAAATTTTTGGCCTACCTGGAGTTCGAAAAGTTCAAGAAATTACTATTGGGTGTCGCACATTGGCGGTTGTGACACATATTAAGAGCGACATCACTCACACGTGTTCTCACTATAAGAGCTGTGTTTTCTATCTTTCTCACGAATTCTGTGAAGTTCAAGGGCTAAATCGCAAATGCTCAAATACCACAATGTTTTCCTCTGATTTTGTATTCTGAATACCACCAAAACAAAGAGTACCAGTACCAGAATACAGTTACACGAAATAAGTCCCCTGAATATGTACGCGTTCCGTTCCTTCCCAACACTGTATTCTCACTTACCTAATGCATTAAGAGCATTCTATATGACCGCTTCTCAAAACTCTCAGAGCCCAGAGCGAGTTTTTCCATCACAGAAAATCTAAAAGCGCACTTTCTGCTTCATGGAGAACAGAACGCTCTATAATTAGATGCAATCAGCACACAGCGGTCTCATTTTCACCTGAGCAGATGCATTTACAATATATCTGTGCTGGGAGAAAAACACATTTTACTTCAACCGTGTACAGCCCCTTTAATAACCATTCAGCCAGATTAACTCGCTTCAATCCCCAGTGTAGCCAGACTCCTTTATTTATTAATTTATTTGGGTTTTTTTTACCTGCTGACGGTGTGGTCATCTCTCCGTTGCTTTTCCACAATGACCTTCGCGGTGCAATCCAATCTGCAATTCAATCTCCTCAGGCTGTTTTTGAAATTCCATTAGGCTTAACGGCACAAAGGCACAAACTGGATGTGACCGCGAGAGGAGGAGGAAGAGACTCAAACCAATCGAAAACAGCCGACAAGTTTGCGTCTGAGGCTCTCCGCTCTCTGCTCATCGACTGCGAGCTTTGATGAACTAACTCAGATGAATGGTTGTGCCAGCAGAGGGAATGTGGACTTTTCTTTACACTTTAGGGATGAAAACAGGTCTGAACCAGGACAAAAGTTTGATTAACAGAGCCGTAGAGGTAAGGTGGAGCCAAACAAGGACTAAATCAGGACTAAAGGCTGTCAGGGGATGCAAGGTGGCTTATTCTTTACACTTTTGTGAGCCAAGAACTAGCAATAAATGGACTAAACCTGATATATTTTTGAGTAGACTATACCCTTCAAAAAGGCAAAAATTAAGGCCATAAAACATTGCCTATTATAAATTGACATCAGATCTAAACAAAAAAGATTTCGAGTCTTTATATAGACAAATTAGCAACAATTTTGAATTTCCAGGGTGGAAATGTCAGTGAGTTTGCTTTTCTATTATGAAGGATCCAAATCAGACTTGTAATAGAGCCTCACAAAACATTTTGTAGTGAAGAGAGTAGTAGATAGAATGAAAAACTATTCTAAATATTTGTCAAGTAAAACTTAAAACTCTTCATTTAGCATTTGTCAAACAAGTACGGGTGTGTAACAATTCACCTTTTTATTCGATGTATTTATGCATATGTTTGTTCTCAAGGCACGCATCAATACAAACTTGACTCTATAGGTTTGCATTTCTTTACAACAAACCAGGCTCTGATATCACTCTGAGTTGTCATATTTTGTGATATTCTGCCAATTCCTCCCATTAAAATATGTTTATGTTTCGAAGTGTCTTCCTATGCCATAAGAAGCAACAGCAACAACTTCTAAACCAGGACTAAAACAACCTTTAAACAGTAAATGAAATAGATTTCAGCCAGGTTTGTAACAGGTAAACAATGAGAACGTTAATAGGCTTTATTAGACTAAACTAGAACAAATACACAGGTTGTATTGACCAGAAGGAACGTCCCGGTCCGATACTCGGGTTTATACTGTGAAAAGCTCAAGCCCGGAGCAACTAAACTCTGACTGAGGACACTCCGAGGCTGTCTTCATGAGGCTCAAGAGTGAAATCCAAACTTGGTCAGATCAGCAGTGGAGCTGAAAGAAACTTGTTTACACATATGAAGTGTGCTCTGGGGCAGGCCTCAAAAAAAAAAAAAAAACAACAATAAATAAATAATATGGTGAAAAAACATTGCCTTAAACAGATGGCTAAAACATGTCTGTCTGTGTACTGTAATACTGAAGCTGTGAAGGTTTTTAACAATATTAGAATACATAATTTGGCTATTTTAAAAAAGGCCTAATTTATACTGGTAATAATTTAATTAAGTTTGGTGCAAAATTCAGCCATGCGTAATACATTTTTTTCTAAAGGCACAGCATCAGCTTAAAACTGATGTTAATAAAAATAAGAATATCGGTATTAGATTGGAGATCGGTATTGGATCAGTATCAGAAATGATTAACATCAAAAGATTAGCTCAGCTCAGTAGCCAAAAAAAATCATTTGAACATCTCTATTGGACGGGACTGACTGTTTACATGTACAAGAGACAGTTTCACACGTCACTGTGATTGGCTAAATCCGCCTGTCACTCACTTTGATCGAGACTCATCAGAAGATGATTTGTTTGTAATACTACATAATATTCTAATACTAAAGTCCTTTCCCCTCCAAGTGTAAAAAACACTCAGAATCAATTCAACATTCAGAATCTGAATAACTGATATTTTCTCGATCTATGACGTGGCTCTGAATATGTTTTTGAGTCCATAAATCATCACCAGAAACTGCGCGCTTCCTTGCATTTCCATGAGAACTCACTAGTTGTTTTTTTATGAGTCTGTTGTTATTCTTTTTCAGCAGCCAGTAGAAGTGCTAAAACTCAGTTAGTCCCATTGGGAACAGCAGAGATTAAAAATAATAATAATAATGTTCTAAAACATGACAATCTAATGTCCTCAAGAGCATGTTTTAAGGCTAATAACAATACAAATAATGCATCATATTTGTCCGTTAATCAAAATGTAATTGAATTCTAACCAGTCCTCGAGACGAGCTCAACAGCTGAAAAAAAAAAAAAAAAGGTCTGAGCCAGGATCTAAAATTGAGTTTGATACTTTAAGAGGCTGTATCTTATTTTGTTCATGTAATACAGTATAATCTGTTTTCCTACAGTACATGAGGTGAGAATGAGACCGCTGTGTGCTGTCTGCATCTATTTATAGAGTTCTTTATTCTCCAAAAACCAGGAAGTGTTAGCATGCTAGCTAGCTGTGGTTTACTATACCGTGATGACAAAACTTGCTCTGTCCTTTGAAGGTTGTGAATATCGCTTATAAAGTTATTATGGTGAATCATGAGGATGCTCGGAGAGTGTCCTGCAAACAGGAATGGTTTATTTGAATAGGGACTGATACAAAAACATTGACTAGCTGTAGCACAGAAGCCCAATGCACACATCATAGTGCTTAGAGCTGGAGCTGATACTGTACAAACAGAGGACACAGATATGTTCAACATGAAACATGGGCATGAAAAGATAGGACAGATGGACAGATGGGAGAAGATCATAACATTTAAAAATATGTGTACACATTCAGGGGTCAGGCCTTTTCGTTTCTTGAAATAATGAATGTTTGCTCTTATCTGTTTACACACTTACACACTTTTAACTTGACTTTTGAATATTTCTCCTCTGGTACCTGGCCCATGAGTTCCCCATTAACTTGAACACGAAGGAGGGGCTTTTATGATGGAAATACCAATACACTTTGTTACGCATGATTCGTTTAAGCCAAGTGGAAATTGTTTTCAGAATTTGTGTTAAGTTTGGTTGCCGTATCGTTTTTACAAAAGGCATGAACAACTGTGTCGTCAGCATACATTTGCAAACTGATTTTTGGACAGATCCAGGAGATTATTGATATATAGACTAAAGAGAATGGGGCTAAGGAGGATTTGCAGTTATTGATGACGACACATTGTTAGGTTCTGTAAGGTATTCTGTAAGTATGACCGAGCTCTTTGAGAAGTTAAAAGATGAAAGCTTTGATATGAGCTGATTATGATTAACTGTATCAAAATACTTTTTAAAAATCAAGGAACACTGCACAAACTATGTTGCCTTTATCGAGTGATTGCTTAACCTGTTCTAATAATAGTGTACCTGAAGCTGTTTCTGTGGAAAGATTTTGTCTAAAACCAAATTGAAGAGGATGTAAAAATTTTTTCGATGTAATCGAATAATTGTTATTTTACAATGTTTCCCAAAACTTTGGACATAACAGGCAGAAGGCTAATCGTCCCGGTAGTTAGCCACTCAAGTGCTCTCTGATTTATAAATGTTTTTTCCCCATATGTCAGAAAACTGACCAGTTCTGATAGAAGTCTTGATGACATGAGTATAAGGGTTCACTAGTAAAAAAAACTGCACCTTTAACATGTGAGGCCCCCCTTAGGAGCCCATACATAAACCTGGAGTACCTTATCCCACAACATAAACCCAGAATCCTAAGCTCTCACTGCAGCAGGGTTTAATGAAATGCTCACACCTGGACCAGCATATGCCCCTGTGTCTCTTTGGTTTTAGGACGCCATATTTCCTCTCACCGGGAGAGCAGGTTCACCACAGGCTAGTCTGCTTTCACTAGGCTGAAGTCAGACAGCCTCGTTCAAATGGGTTTAATGAGGAAGAAAATGAAAAAAGATTGCTAATTAGATTGTATGCATGTTTTTAATCATACAAATTATGTCGAAAAAAATAAATGTTATACAATGATAATGATTGGCTACATATGTAACTACGCACTTGGACCACTGTTATTGCAAAAAGAGTTAAACTGTATTTTTTTTTAATCATTTTGATGACTACTTGAAGGTGCATTATGTAACTTTTTCCGGTGTGCAGGTGATTAAACAAGTGCTATGAATGACAGGTGGATCCGGCCAATCACAGTGAAGTGTGAACTCATTAATGCATTAAAAACCGCACAAAGCTACTTACCATTCTGATCTAGTCAAAATCTGATCAATATGCTTTAGAAAATTGTGTGGTAAACATTTTTTTTTTAATTTTGCCCACCCCTTTAGACACGGGGAGAACCTGCAAACTCTTCCCAGACAGGACCCACTCAGTCCGGGAATCAAACCCAGAATCTTCTCGCTATGAGGCAGTAGTTCAACCTTCTAAGCCACTCCCCCATTTAGTCCTCTCCTTCCCCTCTCTTCTCTTTGAGATAGTGCGATGAAGATTAAAACGAATGGGAAATTAGGTCCATCTTTCTCTCTGATAAATGTCCAGTGAGCATAATTAAAGAGCTTAAGTTAATTCTGCTGTCCGCGCCCCTCGCTCACTCGTTCCATCATAGCCTCCGCTCAGTGCAGGGAAATTGAATGTCCTCATTTTATGGACCACAGTCGGTGAAATTATAAATAGCCATGAGGAGATGTTTAAGTTTCACGCTGTATTGGACTAGATCACCATCAGTGTCCTGGTGAGGTGCACTGCAGGCAAACATGCATTTATACCACACAACCACACAAAAAAATACATTAGCCCTCATAACAAACTGTATAGATGTAAGATGGACCGTGGTGTTTTAAAAGAGACAAACAGGATCTTATGATGTACCTAATAACTAAGAGAAATAACAATAGTTTAGAGCAGGGCTAGTCAAATTCATTTGGCTGAGGGCTAAATTTTGTGGCGGGCCAAGGCCTCTGGGCCGGAGCTGCACCGCGGTGACAAAATATAGAAATAAATGTCCCATCCAGAACTGAACCAGAATTAAACTAGGTCTGAACCAGGACTAATCCAGAATCAAAACTGGTCTAAAGCAGAATCAAACAACCAGGTCCAAACAAATGCTAACCTAGAATTCAGAATCAGAATCAGAATCAGAAAGAGTTTATTGCCATTGTCAATGAACAAAATTCAAAAACGTAGGAACTTGTCTCGGCCTTAAGGTGCAACATAAAACACTGAGCAATAATAAAACAACATATATTCAGTCAAAAAAGGGCATGCATTAGAAACAATTTAAAATTACTGTACAATAAAAATAAAATAGGCATTTCTATGTACACAAGAGTTACAGTTAGTTTACAGTTTGAGTGCAGAAAGTGACAGTGCAGTGAGTGGTTGAATATTGCAGTTAAAGTGACAGGTGTTTTTTTGAAGTGTTCATGAGTACAACAGCAGAGGGAAAGAAACTATTCTTTGGGCGGGAGGTTCTGGTCCGGATGGACCGTAGCCTCCTGCCTGAGGGGAGTGGTTCAAATAGACCATGTCCAGGGTGAGAAGGGTCAGCTGTGATCCGACCTGCTCGTCCCAGACCCTGGAGATGGAAGTCTGGTCACTGCAGATGCGCTGTAGTCTCTGTTTGTCCCTGGCTGTGGCTCCAGCGTACCAGCGTACCAGTAAACAAGATTTTTTTCCCCCCTTCTATCTTGTATTTTGAAGATGGGTCGTGGGCCGGATTAAATCACTTGGAGGGCCTGATTTGGCCCCCGGACCTTATGTTGAATAGCCCTGGTTAAGAGGTAAGCAGGGGTGAGTCCAAGTCATATGCTTTGACTTTCAAGTCCATTCAAGTAATTAGATGCAGACAGCACACAGCCGCCTCATTTGGACCCAAAGAGTTGCTTTTACAACATACAACAGAGCGCACACAATTGAATTCCTATGTGCTTTCTGTCACAAAGTGACAACTGCAGAAACTTGTGCCCCCACAAGTTTGTTTTTATCACGTTCGAAAGGGGCTTGAAGACAAGAGGAGGGATGCAGCTGGCTGTGCTGGTGTAGCTGGGAAAGATGGCCATACCTGTTTGTCAATGCCCGATCTCATCTGCTCTCAGAAACTAAGCGGGACAGGGCCCGGTTAGCAGAGTTGGGGGTAACGCGTTAGCTGGTAAAGCATTAGAGTACTCAAATTACTTTTTTACGGTACGAGAAACAAAACCGGTTAGTTTTGTGCACCCATGTAATCTATCACTCTTCAACTTGCTTTTTCAAAGGAGTAACATGTTAGTTTTGGTTATTTCATCATCTCTGTGCCAGGCTCATCTCGTCTTTGCAATCCCAGAGCAAGGTTTGTTTCACAGCCGAGGAGATTTTAAGCTTGCCCTGGTGGCAGAAAGTGAGTGCAGTAGGCGAGCGTGAGGTCTGTTTTGGAAGTTATCTTCCATTTTATGGCTGAAATTTCTGTTGATTTAGTTTTATTTAATAGAGCATGTCACCGACGCTTTATCTCTGGAACTGTGCCAAAAAAGCTAGGAAGAAAAACTAGAAAGTGAGCAGATAAACGGGCCACTTATGACTCCAATGTTAAACGCAGCTACACATTATCCTTATCTATGGCCAGAGCCACGGCAATTATTATGGTAAACAAACACTTACGTCCCTGAGCCAATCCCTCCAGAACAGTACAATCTAAATCCTCCCCAGTAATATCATCCATATCCAGAAACGTTCTTGTAGCGTCCAGTATCATATTAACACGCTCGGCCTTGTCTTGCATTTCTACAGAACAGTTCATCACCACAACTATGAACGCAAGGAAACCTTTCTCCTCCATTTACATAAACCGTGGATCAGATTTTACTTTCTCAAGTCCTGGTTGCTTTGGTTCCGCTTGCCCCTGTCCTTTAACAACTGTAACTGCTTCAGAATATGACATCCGCTTCTCTAACCTAACTCTGTTAACCTCACTTTCCATTTTCTGCCTCGGGCATTCACGCGCTCCAGTATGACACCCCCCTGAACAATGCAAACACTTTAGATCAATCACACACTCCTCAAACTCAGGCCATGAACACACATAGATGGGTATTTTCATAAAAGCGTACACACATTATTGTTTTAAATATTTGTCCACACAAACTTCATATCATTGCGCTTTTGAGTGCAGTCATAAACATGCCAGACCAATAGTTGGCAGTGTTTGCCTATAAGTGAGACCCAATCAATCCAATGAGAGCAAGCCTTTCCTCGTCGCCACTTCCACAAAACATGAAGCGTGGCACCAGATTTCACGACTAGCATGCCTTCGATGTGGAGGAAGCTCTTTGGTGCAATATAGCCGTCAGCGTAGATGCCTCGATTTGTGAAGCTCTTTGTGCAATAATAGCTGCTGTAAAGCACTCTTTGTCTCGCGACAAGAAGCAGTAGTTGGGTTGGCGAAATCGAGCAAGCAAAAGCATTCCAAACAAAAGTAACCCACTTCTCATAGGATCCATGTTGTCCGCTGTCAGGCATAAAAAAGGACGCATATGTGGCGTGTATTCATTCAATGTTGCAGATAGTGATGTCGTCTTCGATGCTAACAAAAAAACTGCAGAATCATCCTTGAGCTTTATCTAAAATCTGACCAGACAAGAGGACATCAGCTGGGGCAGAAGGTCTGAGGTATACAGTATATCACAGATGATACAAGGTTTAAACCAAGTATGTATGACTGTAATCAGTTCTTCAAACCAATAAGGAACTGAATACATACTGTTTTTTGTGACATTTATCTGTTCTCAACACAACAATTATTGATTGGGACTTTTTTACCTTTTACCTGTCATGTGTACAATTTAATAAAGACAAAGCAGTGTTCGATCATGTTAACTTCCCACGGACAACAGTGAATGTAAGCCAACTTGATTAAACATGTTCACACTGACGTTTGGGAGCTCAAAACGGCGATTACCCATGTCCACACTCAAACACAAAAACCGAAGTTTTCTAAAATCTTCACTTTGGTCAGAGTTTTTTTGAAGGTTTTGTTGCCTGTAGGCTTTATTAGCAACTAGATGACAGGGTGAAATGGGGAATAAGAGAGAGGGGAAGACATGCAGACAAATCGCCGGAGTCTGGACTCAAACTCCGGCTGCACCTGGAGCCTGGCATACGTGTGCTGTGACCCAACCGCTCGACCACCGGGCAGCACCCAAAAAGAACCATTTTAAAAGATATAATCCTGCGGTTATGTGTGGATGCCAGGTCAAATCGTAAAAAAAGATATACCTGGCTACGTGTGGACATGGCCTCACGAACTCTCGAACACGCACACACTTGTCCCAGGATTTAGTCACTCCACATTGCACACTGCAGCACAGACCACCCACTTGCACACTCAGGGGACCTGTGATAGTTCTTGGTCTCATCTGCCAATGGATCGAAACATCCTCCGGAACGCATTCAACATAGGCCTTGAGAGGCCCACATCAAAATATATTCATGCACCCTAGACGTATTTACTGTACTTCAACACCAAGGGAAGACAATAAAAGCAAGGTTGCGTTAACACATGAATCTAGTTTTTCCAGGCTTTTCTTGTAAATACTTCGCAGGACTAAGCAGGTTTATTAAGAGGCCACATGAGAATCGTCTTAACAAGGTATGTTTACATGTTTATCCCAAGTCAACTTGGTACAACTGAATGTCACCTCTTTTTTGATCAAAGAGCTCAGAAGAACAAACTTTGGACTATGTGTGGGTGGGTGAGTCAATAGGCATTTGACACAGGATTTGAGCTTGTGGTCACTAAGAAATATCTGATTCCAGCTTTATCATGACGCTACAGCCAATGCAACAGGGAACTGCTTGTACCTTCTGATTTCCCATATGTGTTTTTCATGTCTGATATGCACATGTATGTTTGTACTTTACTGTGAACTAAATAAAAGGGATGTAAAATGAATAGAGGTAGTCACAGACTGATCAACTTCAATCGGCGTGTGAAGGAGAGGTTTCGCGAGGTCTTTCCTTCTGCTGCTGACAGACTTTACCAACAAACACTGTTAGTCCTGAACGTGTCATTCGGCTTTCAGAAATCCTGTGCAATACTGTTATACTCACTGTGGCAATACTGTTATCCTCGTGATCGTTACTCCTGTGCAATACTGTTATACTTGCTGTGCATACTGTTATACTCGCTGTGCAATACTGTATTAGACTCCTGTGCAATACTGTATTTCCTTTGTGCAAATACCGTATTATCAACATGTCAATCACTGTGAACACGTGCAATTCCTGCAATATTTTCTTGTCCATATTAAACAGCTGTAATAAGAAGTGTGTACTATATATTATATATTATTTTCAATGATTATAAGAGTATTTTTTTTTTCTAATGATCTGTTTCTTATTATATATGTTTAAGTTTCTGTAACCCTTTGTTGCAAATCTTTGTTTTTATTTATCCTTTTTCAACTTGTTTGAAATCTCTTTAAAAATGTCAGGACTTAACACAAAGCAATGCAGTTTAACAGTGTATAAAGGCTGGATTTAAACCATTGCCGACATCTAACGCGCCCTGTCGCTACGCACAGGTGATCAGTGAAGCCATCCAGACCGTCGTAATTTGACGGGTAATGGTTGACAGAAAATAATACTGGGCAGAACTATGAAGAGACGAACGTTTTTGTCCATTTTTCAAAAAATGAGGCAAGACACGCCCTTAAATACAACAGATCCAGTTTAAACGTTAGCCCGAGACATTCTGAAACACATCTTTTGTCTTGTGCCTGTTTTAGTGATGTACCTTTGCGTAGGCAGGTCCTGATACTATGCAGTGATTTATTTCTATGTAAAAAGTTGCCTTTACTTATGCACGCATAACCAACGCAAAGAGCTTCACTATATCCAAGTCACATGTAATCCCACTAGAAACCACACTCCAGTGATAAATAACATACAAAAATGACCTCGCCATTTAGCCTATTGACTCAGGGAGCTTTTGTGTTACTGTGAACATTGTTACTGTATTGCTTAACTTTATACTCATTAATACATTAGTCATAAGTAATTTGAGCTAGCACAAAGATATTTACTACCTCTATTCATTTTTTACATCCATTTATTGTTTGTTATTTCACATGATAATAAGTACTAACATACATGTGCATATTAGACATGATAAAAACATATGAGGAATATCAGAGAAGGTACAAGCGTTCGCCTGATTGCATTTGGCTGCAGGTTAGCGTCATGATAAAGCTAGGGTGAATCAGAATATTTTCTTAGTGACACAGACTCAAATCCTTGTGTCAAATGCCCATCTGACTCCACCACCCACACAGTCAAGTTTGTTCTTCTGAGCTCTTTGATCAAAACTAGATCGGTGACATTCAGTTGTACCAAGTTGACTTGGGATAAACATGTAAACATCCTTGTTAAAGACGAGTTCTTACATCCCATATGGAAAGGCACACGCGTTGATGCCCGTTGGTCTAGTGGTTATGGCCACAAAAATTAATGCAGGCACCAAGTGCAGCTAGGGCCGCAGTGTTGTGAGTTTGATCTCCATCACTCCAACATTTACTGCATGTCCTCCGCTTCTCTCTCATCATCCCCCTTTTCACACGATCATTTCCTGGTCTAATAAAGCCTACGGGCACATATATTGATAAAAATTAACGAACATGTGCGGGAGGTATAAGGAACAGCTGACCACATGATATATTTGGCGGTTGTATGCTGGAATGGACGACAGAAGCTCTCTAATCCGTCTGCCGAAGCACTCAATTAGTCTTGGAAAATTGGAGCTGCCATGCAATAGATTGGAGCCTCCATGTCCATTATGAGACGCATAGAGATGTGGGATTGACGGGAGAATCACTGGAGGCAATGACTATCCAAGAGGACGTAATGTTTTGCCAGGATGTATAAGAATAGAGGCAAGCACTCGACCCATAACAACAGCCCAGTTAGGAACTAGCGCGAGACGTTATCATGCAAACGTCAGCTGCTTTGCTCTCCACTGTCCGGATCTTCTCCCATCACCAGGACGTGAACATTCATCGCGATCGCTCGTATAAATGCTGATTAATTATTTGGAAACGAAGAGTAACTATAATTGCCAGTAACAAGTACACACCTATGTTAATTATTCCAGGGACCAAGTAACGGTTTGTAACAGTTACCCCTTTTAAAAGTAACGCTGGCCAAACTACTAGGGATGTCATGATATTAATTTTTAGAGTCCAGAACGATATACCTAAATGGAGAGAGAATTTTACCAATTATCCAGTTAAGAAAAGGAAACAGTTATTATAATATATATTATTATATATACTGGATGGTGAAGGAGTCTGTTTGAAATTATGACGAACGCGCGGGGGAAAACTAGGGCACACCAGTTTCCGGGCGTGTATATAATATTGGTTTACTTGCAAATATTCCATGTAACAGGAGAAAATTTGGTTTTCTAAACAATGAAACTTCCAAAACCTTTAATACAGCAATAGTTCATTTAAAAATTAAAATATAGATGGCCTCAGATAGATTAAATATATTAAATGTAAGCTTACTGGCCCTCATTGATAGCTCTTCTAAGCATATATTCATTTATTTAGGGAGATAAGCTCCGATGGTAACGCTCTAGGGCTTGAAAACTTTGAGAAAGTCACTTTCCTTTGGCTCATGCCAACAACAAGCAAATTTGTGAAGAATCATAACCGACAAAACAATCATTATAAACACATCAGAACACACCACTCATAGTAGTGCGCGCCGTGACTTGGCACCCTCCGATGTGTAACTGGACCGGTCGTTCAGCGCGTTTATCCCAGTCTGGTTAGACACGCTGGGCTCTGACACAACACACGCCGTGACCTCGAGTTTTCAGCCACTTGGACACATTATCTGCTGTCAACCCCACAGAATAACCTTACCGTGGCCATAAACAATCGGTTCATCTCGACATCCCTACCCAACACTGCTGGTGAGTACTGGGGGATGTGGAGACTGCTGGAACAACAGGTGCCACAGTGGGGCAGCACTGGCTCTGGAGCAAACTTTGTCATTGTGCAAATTGGCAGCCTCTTTTCCATCAGTCTGCCCCAGGTGTGACAACAAAAAGTAGGCACACTGAGTTTGGAGCGAAGAAAAAAATGCCACTTTTGGGTGTCATGGAAAGGCACTTTATGAATCCATTTGATCTAACTATTTAAATCTGGCTTCTAATCTGGAACTCTGTAGCCTCATCAGCTCTTAAATAATATATATATATATATAATATAATATATATCTATATTATATATCTTTCTACTGTACTTTCTCCTGCTCTCCTTCTCTTTCTCCTGCTCTCCTTCTCTTTCTCCTGCTCTCCTTCTCTTTCTCCTGCTCTCCGTCTCTTTCTCCTGCTCTCCTTCTCTTTCTCCTGCTCTCCGTCTCTTTCTCCTGCTCTCCTTCTCTTTCTCCTGCTCTCCTTCTCTTTCTCCTGCTCTCCTTCTCTTTCTCCTGCTCTCCGTCTCTGTCCTCTCTCACCTTCGCTCTTCAAACATCTAATTCCGCAGTTGATTCCCGGTGCTTGTCACTGCTCTGGCGTCACCATGATCCCTCCACATCCTGCCCCTGTGGTGTGGCCCAAAGCTGAGCGAGCAGGCTGTCTGAGCGCGCAGGCTTCTCAGACAGGACCTAATTAAAGCCAAATGGCCCAGATAATGGCTATAAAAACACCTCCGCTTTTAAATGAGCTGATTATTTACTAAGGAAAGTGAGGTGTCCATCAAAGCCACAACGACCAGAATCACACGATAACTCCAGACACCACAATATGCAAAACTTTTATTATGATTCAGACAAATAATATACTGCATTATGTCCAGAAAGTTGAAATCAAAACAATACTTAAAGCTCTGAGCTCTCACAAACTTTTAGGCACATTATTAATATCTCTATGCGTGCAAATTTTGGAGTGTGTGCATGGCTTTAAAACAGCTTTCTTCTTTATCAGTTTTTGAATACAACACACACACACACACACACACACACAAAAGAGCACAGAAACAAAACACAGAGATTAAACATTTAAACACATAAATAATACAATTTGTCTTCAACTTCAAAGTCCAAATGTAATTTTCACAATTTTGTGAAAGTCAGTTATAATCTCAGACCAGTCCTTGATTGTTAGTTCAGTTTGCAGAGGTATCCATTCACAGTGTCCATGGCAGGAGTTCTGAGGCCCAGATACTGTACATACTTCTGCAGTTGGGATAATAAAAACGATTTGCAGTGACTTATTGATCTCAGTCCAATATTTCTGAGTGGTGGGCCAGTCCCACAACACATGGTGATGTGAGCCTCCTGGCAGCCACAGTTTCTCCAGACACAGCTTTTTTCAAATGGAAAAAAACGGAAGTGAAACTGGGCGCCGACTGACAGCTCTTTCTTTCTGGGTTTCTGAGAGATAAAATAATGTATTATTTGATGCAGATCTAGCGCTCAGCTGTCTCAGTGTATTCTGGGGCATAAAGCCAGAGTCCACTGAATGATTTTTGCTGTGTGTGGATGAAAAGGAAAAAAAATATTATATATTAGTTTTAAATGAGCCAAATCCTGAAATATCAGGCATGAATAGAGGACATGTTCTGATACAGCACGTGTGGCCCACACTGTGGCCAGGCGCTCCAATCGCCACGGGAAAGTGGGACCATTACTCAGGTTACTGAGCTTGCGGGTTTGCTTTCGTACTTTTTTCGAGTAGGATTTTAAACCTGAGAAGGCCTATAGGACGCTAACTAGGGGTATTTTGAGTATGCCTTCAATGTTATACCCTTTTAGTCAGTAAGTGTATATTGCGCAGCGAGGCAGGCTATACTTATACAAGTACTTATGACCTGTAATTATAGGCATAATAATTATCCATGTAACAGTAGTCTACGTTTACTTAGAGTACCCTTAAACATTTTCAGTGGACTACTTTCCATCACTGCCAATGGCACACACCAGTCACGTATAATTATCCATTAAATAGGCCCACATGGAAGGCCAAGAACATAAATTCAAATCAAAACAAGGATACAAAGATCTCAAAAGTAAAATTTTAAAATGAATTGATCAAATTGAAAGCCTTCTAGATCCTGAAATAGAAATAAAAGCTTGATACAGTGTGCAAAATTGCTTGCCCAAAACTTGCTAAGCAGCAAATAGATTCAACAATTTTAAAAATTAGAGATCAAATTTCTCAGGAAATGCATACAGATCCCCAAAATATAGAAAGTACTTTTTGTCAATACTTATAGCAACAAGGAATCAATCAAAGGTTTTTTGGACAAATTGGACCTTCCTTGTATAGGAGAAATTAAAAAGAATATAAAGCCATCACAGCTGAAATAACACAAAAAGAGTTTGGGAGGGCCATGAGTAGACTTAAGACCATAAGACTCCGTTTAGTGACGGTTTCCCTACAGAGTGCCTACAGAAAGTTTTAAGAGCCCTTAACTATATTCACAAAGAGGACAAGACTCCTCCATCTTGGAAAAAAGCAATCATCTCCTCAATCCCCAAAGAAAATAAAAATTGTGCAAACTTATAGGCCCAATATCAATATTAAATGTGGATTAAAAAGGATACACATCTAACTAAAAGATTTGGAACTTTTATTGCAGAGTTAATTGACGTTGACCAGACTGGCTTTGTAGTTGGAAGACAAATATCAGAAGAAGCTTGCCACATAATTCATACTATAAACAGAAACAAACTAAAAGCAGCTTTGATCAGTGTTTTGATCAAGCCGAGAAGGCTTTCGATCGAGTGCAATTGGATTTTCAAGACTCAATCAAGAGCAATTTGTGGACAAGCCTATAGCAAGAATAAAAGTGAACGGTTCTCTAACACACTGCTTTGAACTAAAGAGAGGCTCAAGACAAGGATGTTGGATTTGAAGGAATCAAGATCAACGACAGGGAACAAACGGATAGGGTTATTTGCAGACGATGTGCTGTTATATTTAGACAATATTAACACCTCCCGACTCAAATGAATGGGCTTTTTACAAACAATGTTATTCATATTCTCGATAGCAATTGAACTTTCTGAAACTCAAATACTCCTTTTCAATCCCGCACCCTCAAAAGAAGTCATACATATATACTGTTGTATATATGTACAGTAAAAAAATGAAGTACCTTGGAGTGTGTTTGTCTAAGAACCCATCTCTTCAGTATGAGGATAACTACAGTCCACTACAATCTAAATATTAGAGCAGATATCCAGAAATGGTCCACTTACCCTTTGGATTTTACGGACAGGATAAATGTGAAAAAAATTAATATCTTACCAAGACTGATTTACTTATTTCAATCACTTCCTGTAGACATATCACCTAAACCAGGGGTGTCCAAACTTTTTCCACAGAGGGCCGCATTTTGAAACCTAGAGGTTTTAAAGTGAATAAGTCAAAATTTTACATTTGACATTGTTTCGATGTGCCTCCACACCTTTAGTAAGACTTGGAACATTAATATTGGGTTGGTATAACATCAAAATGTTTGAATCTTTCCAATTTTACAGTAAAAAGTGCTATTTTTTGTTGTGTGGGCCAATATAGCAGGTAGCCTGAGGGCCAATAAAAATTGGTCTGAGCGCCACATTTGGCCCCCGGGCCATAGTTTGGACACCCCTGACCAAAACGATTCACGGAATAAGATCGGATGATATCCAGATTCATTTGGGAGGGAAAAAGGGCGAGGGTCAGGTATAAATGGAAGAAGATCGTGATTTAATATCATATTCAGACTGTTTTAGGGGAGGACAAAGTACCCAATAATATTAAAACTAAACTTAATCCAGCAACAATATTCACAATTGAAATACATCTTAAAGTAGCACGACAACTAAAAATTTAAATAGAAATAAAAGTATCAAAATGGATATTTCTGGATGAGGATTTTCAACATTTAAGAATGGGATTAACCGGGTTGTCACAGCCTTCTCCACAATGTTTCAAAGCATCGAGATAAAGATCTTTCAAGATCTTCAGGCAACATCTGGACTTGATAATCAGGACTTCTTTAGATACCTTTGAATGAGAGAATATTTATTATAAAGAAGTAAGATCAGAAGGAGTGGATGGAGAAAATGTAGTTTTAGAAAAAATAATTGGTGCTTATCAACAAAAAACCCTCAAAAAACCCTCATGATAATTACAAAACTGTACACTGGTCAAAATGTTTCCACCGTATGTGTCAAAGAAAAACGGAGCAGGAATGGTTTGGAATATGTGATTTTTTGCAGTCTTCTACACGATAATTGAAAAGGAGAGAGTTCAACTGGAAGAACTGTATTTGTTTTGTATTACTCCGTCTATAAAATGCAGACAAGTGGCAAGTCAACAAACGTGTGGGAGGCAATGTGACTCGGTTATTGCAGATCAAACTCTGCGGCTCTCAAACTCTGGAACTCTATGCATTTAGCTTTATTAAAAATACTGCATTGTGTTGTACTTGGGAAATATCTTTCAACATGCAAGGCCCAAAGGACAAAATACTTTGTCAAAATATTTTTAACTACTGCAAGGAAGGCCATCACGAGAAAATGGCTCAACCCTGAGTCACTCTGCCACATGGAGTGGACGGATATTGTACTGGAAATAGTTACCATGGAGAAAATGACCTTCACCCTTCGACTCAAAGAAGACAAATTCAGCAAAAAATGGCACAAATGGATTTACCTACAAGAACTCTCTGGACAGCACATAATCAACAGTATCACAAGGCAATTTATTGAAGGTTGCTGTGTTTTTATTTACATTTTTGTTTGTTTGTTTGTTTGTTTTTTGTTTACCATTTAAAAGATATGTTTTGGTTGGTTAAAAACAATAAAATATGAGTAAAAAAAAGAAAACAGGCCTACATGACGCCAGTGTCTACTGCCCCCCCCCAAAAGGTCTAATTTTCAATGTATGATTGTAAAACAAGAACAAACTCCATTTTTAACTGTGTGGCTCATGAGCAACAGACGGATTGCTGCCGCTGAGGTACAGCTGCTCTGGTGAGGTACTGCGCTCTGGTGAGGTACTGCCGCTGCTGTGAGGTACTGCCGCTCTGGTGAAGTACTGCCGCTCTGGTGAGTACCGCTCTGGTGAAGTACTGCCGCTCTGGTGAGGTACTGCGCTCTGGTAGTACTGCCGCTGTGAGGTACTGCGCTCGTGTGAGTACTGCGTCTGGTGAGGTACTGCCGTCTGGTGAGGTACTGCGCTCTGGTGAGGTACTGCGGCTCTGGTGAGACTGGCTCTGGTGAGGTACTGCCGCTCTGGTGAGGTGCGTCTGGGAGTACTGCCGCTGGTGTAGGTACTGCCGCTCTGGTGAGGTACTGCCGCTCTGGTGAGGTACTGCGGCTCTGGTGAGGTACTGCCGCTCTGGTGAGGTACTGCGGCTCTGGTGAGGTACTGCGGCTCTGGTGAGGTACTGCTGCTCTGGTGAGGTACTGCTGCTGGTGAGGTACTCCGGCTCTGGTGAGGTACGCTGCTCTGGTGAGGTACTACGCCTCTGGTGAGGTACTCCGGCTCTGGTGAGGTAAGCTCTTGGTGAGTACTACGTGCCTCTGGTGAGGTACTGCGGCTCTGGTGAGTACTGCGCTCTGGTGAGGTACTACGGCTCTGGTGAGGTTACTGCGGCTCTGGTGAGGTACTCCGGCTCTGGTGAGGTACTGCTGCTCTGGTGAGGTACTGCCGCTCTGGTGAGGTACTGCCGCTCTGGTGAGTACTGCCGCTCTGGTGAAGGTACTGCCGCTCTGGTGAGGTACTGCGGCTCTGGTGAGGTACTGCGGCTCTGGTGAGGTACTGCCGCTCTGGTGAGGTACTGCTGCTCTGGTGAGTACTACGGCTCTGTGAGTACTGCTGCTCATTGGGCTCATTGGTAGGACATCACAGCATACACAGCCAAAGGACAGATGTTGAGTAGGCCTACAACACGGCTAAATATGCTACATTTATTCATCTGAACTCACAAAAAGTTCGGACGCTTGCCGTGGTCTGAACAAGTGAGCAGGCGTGAGCGTGGTCTGAGCTTTTGAGCGGAGGTCCTTGCTCTCGCTGGCTTCAGAACAGAGAGCTCATTTGGTCACAACCCGCAGCCAAATATAAAAAGACTGTGAAGAATGTGTGAACGAAACATTGTAAAACTCCAGGTATGTTTGATGAGGAAATATATTTACAACAACCGTAATATGTATTAAGTCGGACATTATCACTCTCCATTGAGAAAGTCTCTTGAATGGAAGCGCCGCTAAAGTGATACTTTAGCCAGCCTGAGTTGTCACCGCGCATTAGCCGCATCGTGATTCAGACAACTTTTGATTTTGATAAAACATTACCTAGTAAAATATAACGATGCATTTCCCTACTTTCTCACACACATACACTTAAACCCATCTCATTTCACTTTGCTGTGTTTTACGACGTCATAAATTCACACGACTGGAGAAATATTATCACTAATGAAACAAAGCTTTGCCCGCTGCAACTCTGAGAGGTTCCCTCAGGCCAGATTGTCTTAAGAAATTCTTGGAATACTAATTAAACGACACAGTGCCATCTCTTACACAGCGCAAATGCTAAATTAATATTGTAAAAGTTATTGCTGTGCTTTTATGGCGGTGTCAAGCCTTTTATATGGCGCTGTTTCCCCTCCATTATAAGCAGAAATTATGTATCGTGTAAAGAATGGGGTCACTCATGCATTGGGGTATTGAAGTATCGTGAAGGCTTTGGTGGAGATGATCGTTTGCATGCAGAAAGATGAGTGTCAGGGGACGGCTTTTATTCATTATGTTGAGGGATCATTTCAGTGCAGCGGGAATTAACCCTGGTTTAAATATTCGTTTTAATTGCCATACTTTGTACAAATATTAGCGTGGTTAATGTGTAAAATGGATGATTAGGGAACGATACAGAGCTGAACAGGTGCTTTGGTAGGTAGTGGAGGTGAGAGCGACTCATTCATTCATTCACAAGCGCCTATGATAGGTTTTTAAGAGTTTCAAATTTTGACTTTATTTGGTGTACAAATAAATTATAGTAATAGTGGAATATAATAGTGGAATATAATAGTGGAAAAAACTTGATTTGAAGTGACATCGCTCTAGGGATACTCATTCCATACTCATTCCATACTCATTTTACACAAAATATTAATATTTTTTGACTCTCTAAACATTAATTCAGCAAAATAAAGTCACTCTCATATATGTATATTTGTCAAATTAAAAAAATTGACATTAGATGAGATTTTGCCCCTTGTTTGCTGGGTAATTTCCTAGTGTGATGTCATCAAACAACAAACAGGAAGTGAAATTATAAACCTAAATTTTTTTTAGCAGAATTCTAAATATAATTATCTTAACTGCATTTTAGTTCAATGAGTCGTCCAACCTGTCAAAGGCACTTTAAAACTGATTTTGACATGGTCCACTCATTTGGAGCAGTCGGATGACAGCGCCATCTGCAGTCTGACTTCTTCAGAACTGTAATCCCAGGAGTGAGAGAGTTCGTGCGACCCCTTCATCCCAAAAGTCTGGAGAGTCTGTGTTTCCGGATCTCGTTGGCCTCCCTGAGCTAACGACGGTACTCATGGATGATCTCTGTGCCTATGACCTCAGCGTTGTCCAAGTCCGCGAGCTCGTTCACCCGTTCGCAGTGGTCGGAAAAGGGCAGACTTGAGCTGTTGTCTCGGGGGTATAGGACGCCACATTTGAGGAAGGTGTCAGAGTGCAGCCAAAATCCAAATCCGAATCTACAAATATAATATACAAATAACATTGAAGTGACACCGTGTAACTTTCTGGTGATGGAAATAGAAAGTTAAAGCCATACTTTGGAACATTTGTCATGGAGATAGTACGTTTTATGCCATACTGTGGAATATTATACCCAAAGCCTCCTGGCCGAGTCGAAGTCAAGTTTCTGGAGCTGCAAGCCAGCTCACAGTAAGGACACAGGTTTTTAAGTTTTTACAACAACAAAAAATATAAACACATGCTTTCATTTTAGTCTATTTTGGTTGGTTTTGGGTCTTTAAATTGCTGTTGTCGTGGTTTTTGCATAAGAGGTTTGAACCATGATATAATGGTTTGAATGTGAATGCGCGTGGATAAGATGCTTATTGTAGTCTTTGGAACTATCGAGTGAAATGCGTAGGGAGTAACGCCAAAACAAAAACTAACTCTGAGCTTCAGCTGCGTTATGAGTGGGACAAACACTAAAGGCTGCCTTGTGTTTTGAAATATATAAATCAGCAATCACATGCCCAAAACAGTACAGCTACAATTCCATGTTTATCTGCCAAAGTAGACTCCACGCAGTGTTTTATAACCAAGCACAGGCTTGATTATAAAACACCACTGAAACTAACTAAATTAGATTTTCTAACTTTGTCCTTGTAATGTTAAGGACATCCTTCATTTATTCTTTATAGTTTAGCAGCTCCCCAAAAAAGCCACAAAGGATCTTGTGGACACATCAAAACACCTTCACCTTTTGAAATAAAGGTCAAAGCAAAAGCTTTCTATTGTGTTTAATTTATTTGTTGGTTCTTAATATGACACATAAAAATTGACGGAATAGGGACATACAGTACCATGCCTGATTTTACTGTACAATCTGCACATTTATATTAGATTGCTGCGCAAAACCTCTGGTAGAGCTCGCCTAAAGCTGCCACACTGAAGACATAAACACAATATCTGACTTAAAAGACACAAATTATGCCAAATTTACTTTTAGGAGCTTTTAACTATGTTCTAATATTGTCCCCTCATCAAAAACATACCTGGAGTTGCATTTAAGCTTCAGTCACAGGAGTCTGACAAATCCTGGTTAGAAAGTCCTCTCCCTCTGAGCGTCAAAAATACTCCATTCTGAATGACTCAGACGTGTGAAGTTTCCTCGATCTGTGTCGTGGCTCATAATATTCTGTCCAGTTTTTAAAGAAGAACTAAGTAACATTTGACCTTATCGAACATCTTTGTAGGTCCCTGTGATTGTTAAATATGTATTTTTGGGGCGTTTGAAGTGTTCGTCTTCTCCCCCTGCAGTCTCTGGACGGAAAACCAGCCTTGCAACATTTGCCAACATCGACTTGAAGACAACAGTTTTTTTTATAACGTTAAAGAAAGAAAGCGAGAGAGAGGATTTTTGTGACCATTATTTTTTTTACACGGGAGCTGCAGGGGGCGCTCTATCGCCAAAGTTACTTAGTTCTGCTTTAAGTCCATAACTCCTCACCAGACTCTGTGCATGTCTCCTGTCAAATCATCAGTACAACTACGTGGCTACCTAGCAACACAGAACACGTTTGAGTTGTTTATTATTAACTAAAGGTACTCAAGGGCATGTGAAAGGCTAATAATACAAATATTGCATGATAGATAATAATCTCATACCTCATTACATTTATTTATTTTTTCTCAAATTATAAATATTTGAACAAACACACCGGAGAGAAAAGACATAAACCAAAATATGTAGACATCCAACAAAAACAGAGAAAAAAAGAGAAATCATGACACATGAACCCAAAGATAACGTCACGTTTAGTCCACAGTCTGGTCTATTTACTTTTCATCGTCACACAAAAACATTTCAGACTGCGGAAGCTTCATTAGCGTCATTAGCAAATGCACCTAAGGTCAAAGTTCAGAGGTTAAACTTAAGAGGTGAGTGAAATTATGCACTCTAAAATGGAACTCTGGGACAGAATAATGATAATGATTTATGACTTAAAAACAGCACAGAGGATCTCGGACCTCCAATGATGTCACTAATCTGGGAAATTCTGACATTTTTTGAGGAGTTACTTAAAAGGATCAAAGGGTCAAACTAATGCAATAAAGCTGAATGCAACTCCAGGTATGTTTTTTGATGAAGGAAGAATGTTAAAACATGGTTAAAGCTAAAAAGGAAAAAAGGCCAATTTTACTTAGTATGTGTCCTAAAAAAATTGTTTTTCATGATATTTCTGAGCAGTAAAAACTCCCATAAATGTATGTATGAATTACTAGATGTAAACGTTTAATACTGTACTGTGGAACATTCAGGGATAAACACATCTCCATAGAAAAAAAGCAGCTAAACACTTTAGAAAAGCACTTTAGATAATATTTAGAAAACCAGTGTAAACCAGGACCTAAATTCAGTCTAATTTTGGAAAATAGTTCATAAATAGCTTGTTTAATAATCTCTTATTAAACATGTTACTGTACTGTAATGTTTTTGCTGAGCAATAGCCTTAGCGTTGCAGCGATTATCCTAGACAGGGTTCACTTTTGGAGGCCATTGCATCAGTCTCAGTTTGGTTCTGTCTCCACAACTGCTGCTTGGGGAGCTATTAGCGCTGCCCCCACTGCCCTGCATCAATCTAAACATATGATCATACTCCTTACATAATGTGCAATGGGCCAGTGCTTTGCAAAGCTTTCCCATCAAGTACCAGACTCAGAAAAGACAAAAATTCTAAATCTGGCGTAAACAATATATGACATTAATAAAATAAAACAAATACATGCTTCAAATTCAAGGTCAAACCAAGGAATTTGTTTGAATAAGAAAAACAGGAGGAACAAAAACAGAAAAGAACAGGACTATTTTACATTGACACCAATATTGCACAGCAATAAAACAGCTTAATTAGGTCTGAGCAAGGGCAGATAAAAAACACTACAACAACAAAAAACAGACTGCACCAGGATTAAACCACCCCGAAAGAAAACAAGATTACACTAAGAATACTTACTCCTGTGAAAACTACGACTAAACCGGGACCAAACATGGACCAATCTGTGACTAGGGGACTAAAACAATACAACAATGACCAAAACAGAACTAAATTTGGTTTAAACCTGACAGTATCCAATTATAACAAGAACCTCACCAGACCAAAACAAGACCAAACCAGAGACCTGTACTACGAAGCAGGATCTGAAGGTTAGTGAGAGGTTAGTTCTGGTTTGGCTGTACTATGAAGGTGGATCACTTTCTATTGGGGCAGATTGCTATGGTAACGGGCGCCGAACTCAGAACCTACTTCTTTTATTTATTAATATAGGGAAAACCAAATGTGAAAAGTTCTCTTTTTCATGGGTACCCTGTTAAAACATAACACAGAACAAACAACAAACAAACACAGGATACCCAAATAAAACACCAATAAAATATTCTATAAAATTAACTCACAGAAAACAAATACACACATACACTATGAGATCAAATATATTCAAACAAGTGCATCGGCACTGCGGGTAGTCCTTGATCAATGCTTTAAAATCATTGAAAGGCAAAAAATGATTTAATTTAAAAAGTCTCTGTGTTTTGTTCCACAGGGAGGGAGCAAAGTTGTTGAAAGCCTTTTTTCCTGTCTCTGTATTAACACGATGGGTCTGTAAGACCAAAATGTCCTGAGGCCTCAAGCGGTGACTACTTGACCTGAAGTAAAACAAACTTGATAAATAATCAGGGAAAATTCCAAATAGAGCCTTATAAATAAACAAAAGGCTAAAACAAAAGGCAGCGCTGTTCTCTTCTTACGTCCAATGATTGCCATCCTATTTTAGAATATAATTGACGGCGGTGAGTTCTGTATCCTTCTCCTGTAATGAACCTGAATAAAACTGAAGGGCTCAGAGGTTTTAAGACGTTTACTTAGAATGCATATACAGTAAGGAAAGTAAGATTTAAACACCCTGTGACATTTGCACTTTGAGAGACAGACTCTAAACCCCCCCAAAACAGAAATCACATTGTATGATTTTTAAATAATTTATTTGTATATTACTGCTGCAAATAAGTATTTGAACACCGTGAGAAAATCTGTGTTAATATTTGATACAGAAGCCTTTGTTTACAATTACAGAGGTCAAATGTTGTCTGATTTCTTGACCAAAACAGATTTAAGCTTCCTCCAAAGATTTCCTATTGGATTTAGTCTGGAGACTGAATAGGCCACTCCAGAACTTGATATGCTTCTTATGGAGCCACTCCTTGGGTACCCTGACTGTTTGCTTAGGGTCCTTATCACTTTGAAAGTCCCAGCCACGCCCAGCTTCAATGCTCAGACTGAGGGAAGGAGGTTGTTGCCCAAAATCTTGCAATACATGGCCCCATTCATTTCTCCTTCATACAGTGCAGTTGTCCTGTCCCTGTGGAGAACAACACCCCCAAAGCGCGATGTTTCCACCTCCATGCTTCACAGTAATGAAGATGGGGTTCTTGGGATGGTACTCATCCTTCTTCTTCTTCCAAACACGCAAGTGGAATTTATACCAAAAGATCTATTTTGGTCTCATTTGACTACATGACTTTTCCCATGACTCCTCTGGATCATCCAGATGGTCATTGGCAAACTTCAGATGGGCCTTGACATGTGCTGACTTAAGCAGGGGAACCTTCTGTGCAGCATGATTTTAAACCACAACAGAGTAGTGTATTACCAATGGTAACTTTGAAATTGTGGTCCCAGCTCTCTTCAGGTCATTGACCAGCTCCTCCCATGTAGCTCTTGGGCTGATTCTTCACCTTTCTTATCATAATTGATACCCCGGCATTTCTAACAATTGGTCAGAAATCATTTTTACAAGCTGCTTGCCAATTGTCCCGTAGCCCTTTCCAGCCTTGTGGAGTCTACAGTTAGTCTCTGGTGTCTTTTGACAGCCCTTTGGTGTTGCCCATGGTAGTAATTGAGTGTGACTGATTGTGGGGTGACAGGTGACTTTATGCTTTTAACGAGCTCAAACAGGTGCTACTAATTTCGATTATTAAGTGGAGTAGAGGTGACTTTTTAAAAGCAGACTAACAGGTCTTTGAGAGCCAGAATTCCCACTGATTGGCAGGGTTTCAAATACATGTGATTTCTGTATTTTTCTCTCACAGTGAAATGCACCTATGATGAACATTTCAGACGCCTCCTTAATTTCTAAGTGGGAAAACTTGATTTGCAGGTTTGTGAAATACTTACTTTCCCACACATGTATAATAATATCACCATAATCTAGAAGTGACAGAAATGTGGCCTGGATTAACTTTTTCTACAATTAAGAGAGAACACATTTTATTTGTAAAGAAGAATGAAATCTGGCTTAAGATTATTTGTCAGCTTTGTACTTGTTTGTTGAAAGAGGTTTTATCATCGATCCAGATGCCAAGTATTCTAATGGGGTACTTGTTCATTCATATTACAATCAAGTTTAAGAATAGATACCCTTTTTGGGTCACTAGAGTGTCTTTTGGAGAACAGCATACATTTTGTTTTATTTGACTTGTATTAACAATTTTAAATTAACATTGTTTTCTTGGATGGAGTGAAAATCCTCTTGAATATTTTGAATCACTTGTGCAGCAGAAGTGCTTTATCCTACAGAATTGCATCATCTGCATACAAGTGGATGCTACTGTGTTTTAGATTAGGCCCAAGGGAGTTTATAATAATTGTAAATAACATTGTCAAGGAGGGAGCCTTGAGGATCTTATTTATTCACTTCAGATTGAAAGCCATCAGCAGAGACAGCTTGACTCTATTTGTGACATATCTGTCAATGCATATATTTATATAAGCGGAAGAATTATATCCAATTTGGCAATTTTGGTGATGTTTATACACTTCCTTGTTTGATATGGCCAGCAAATATGATAATATTGCACAAATGTTACGAAGCAACCAGAACATAAACAAGGCCAAAATGTATTTAAACATACAATAATTATTGATTGACAAATAATTAGAACACTTTTGTTTTGTTAAATGATTGTTTAAACTGTCATAAAAGATGTAAGTTGCATGCAAATTATCTCGTCTTTGATGACAAAGCGCTAGTTTCTGTAATTTCTACCTTTTTATTTGTCAAATTTCCTCACAAGCTACAACTTGACTGATGAAAACTATGATAATATATACAGGGACTATCTCACCAAAACATCGTCATAATAAAAAAAACAGACAACCTGTATGGGCTTTTTAAAGGCTACACTTTTTATGCCTTGTGACTCTTATCTTAATCAACTCTACTGCGATAACTACACTTAAAAAAATGTACAGAATCAACATTTGGCTACAGCTTGGCTTGGCACAAACATGATTCGTTCATCAGTCCATGGTGCTGTATCGTGTGATGTGTTTCATGACTTTAGCCTATAATTGCTTTGTGACTAACTTTCTCCGTGGTTGACTTGCGTTATTTCCGTAAACAATCATGATCATATTTGACAGTTCTTCATGTTTGAAGTCCGCAGCCGTCCACTTCTCCGTTGTCCTGATTGGTCGGCTGGTGCTGACTCCTGCTGTCTGGGTTAGTCTAGCTGGTTAACACTAGCACTACCAAGATTTTCGAACTTCTAGAACTCCCAAGTCAATTTGACGGTTCGCTCTGGCGATGATGTAATCAAAAGAATGATTCTTCTGACACGCAAAAAATTGGTTATTAGACCTCTTAATTAATATATATCATTATTCAGAGTGCCAAAGTTGACCCGCATCACGGAGGAAAGAGGAAGAGGAGGAAGAGGAGGAGTGGGTTGTTGCGGATAGCGAAGCCGCGTTACAGAGAATAAGCATATAAAATGCAATAATCCAACGAAAAAATTCAGATCAAAAATCGATTCAAAGCGGAGCCAACGTGTGCGTGTCTGTGAGCCCTGGCCTGACAAGGAAATGTAAAACAATTCTAGAGAGTATTTACAAAATTACAATAAATAGAGCAAAAGAAAAGTTGGAAAGGAGGGAGAGCGTTGCAACGAGAAGTAAAGACACAGTGTTTAAGAAAACTGACGCTAAACCAGGACAAATCTGTTTAAACCAAGTACAATCGAGTGCTCAATAGTCATTCCTTTGTAGTTTCAAAATTACACACCGCTAAAACCAACATTAAGCCACTGGACAGCACAAAACACATACTTTGCTCTTTTAAGACTAAAGTCCATAGTTTAGTCAGCAGGCCATCTGTCCTCCCTAACGAGCAGGCCAGGTTATTGTAAATGCACCACGCTCTGGCCCTTGAGGACGGCGGCCAGGATTCCGCGGGTGATTTATGAACTGAGAAGTGCCAATTAGCTCTACAGAAAACAGCATAGCATTACAGAGGACGAGAGCAGGCAGTCGCACCGGTGAACTTGACCACAGAGAGTTCCATCGATCAGGAGGGGGATGGGACTCTGAAAATGGATGGTCCCGTCACCACGCCAAAGGAGATCTGGGGCAAACGCACGGGCAGAGTTTGACTTTCAGTTTGGAGGAGGACTTCAGACACCGTCAAACTATCACACCCTTCCAACAGTGACGTAGTTGCATACACAGCCTGGTACTGATATAAACGCTCTATCTCATTTTTTTTTTTATGAGATAGCAAAATACAAACATTCATTTAGTCGTTTATGGGTGAACAAATGTTTGCTGATTTGTTTAATTTATTAGTCAATGAGTCATAAAAGTATATCTAACGTGTTTTAAGTTAACTAATTAACACCAATTTGATTTTAAAACTACTTTTGTATGCGTTATTGCCCATCATAACGTTAGATTTCAAGCTTTTGAGGTTTTAACCATGCAATAACATTGTTCCCTCATCAAACATGCTGAAGTTGTATTTAGCTTAAATCACGCTTGTTTCATTCATTCTGTATAGTAAGTCTCTTCCTCTGAGCCTCAGAATCCGCAAACTTTCCCAGTTTTTAGTACCATATTATGAACTATTCCAAGCTAAATAATACAAACAAAGAGTAGAAAAAGCACAAGAGATGATTGCCCAATAACATAGGCTTTGTAATTCTAAAGTAACTGTAGGTAACTTTCTGGAGGTGATTCTTTGGAAATGAAAAGTTAAACCCATTCTTTGGGACATTCTTGCAATGCTTCTTTGCAATAAAATGGAATATTGCAGCTAAAGGAACAACATTTCCATGAAGACAAGAAGATGGAGGCTTCTCCAGGACATTTGAAAGCCTGATTTGAGGCGATGCAAGCCCACTCATGGTAAAGACCCAGGTTTTCATACAGTTTCAATCACAGGGTCTAGGTACATGTCATGTCATGTCTCTGTTCTGGTTTCGGTGTTGTAGTTGGACCAGGTTATATGTGGGGTACATTCACACTTTACCTGTTCTAGTCCGGGTCTAATCCAGATTTATTGTAGCTTTAGTTTTAGACCCACAGTTGTGAGGTGGTAAGAAGCAGAAACTAATCTCCTACAGATCTGAACCCCTGTGAAAGTGTTTGGGATGAGCTGGAGGAGGCTTTGTGCAGTGGTCACTCTCTCTCATCATCAATACTGGAGAAAAATACGCAGCACTAGATGGAAATAAATCTTTTAATGTTGCAGAAGCTTACTGAATCTACGCCATAGCAAATGTGGGCTGTAATCAAAGCTAAAGGCGGTCCTACCAGATAATACAGCGTTTGCCCCTTTTTTTCTGTGGCAACTTCTTTTTTGGACTGGCAGTGTAGAAGCTATTACTATTTTCTCTCCATCACAGCATGAACTAACCTATACATTGAATATATATGAAGATAAACCAAGTGTCTATGTTGCTGTCTGATGGTTCTCAATTCTCACGGCTGCTCACCCATCATGGGCGTTCAACATGGATAAAACGTAACAAATGATAATAAACTGCGTTGAATGAACATAACGTTGATCTAAAACAAGGACCACTTTGGCTTGGTGGGCGCGGTTTAGTGACATTTAAGGTACCGGGGGAAAGGCACATTTTTGACGATAGATTATATGTCAAGCTGGGTGCGGTTAGTGTTGGGAACAGGGTTATGGTAATGGTTACAGTTAGATTTTCGGTTTGGTTTAGGACATACAAGTGTGGCAAAATGGGTTTTGTTTCCAAATGATGTCCAGTAGGTGGCGCGTTAGACTATAAAAGCCTCTCCTCTTCTCTTCTTCTTCGTCTGACTTTCCGGTTAGGCGTGTTGACGCCTGTGCTCTGCTGCTCCAGGTGGATTAACTCACCATATTCAGGTTTCTATCCACAAATGCTCGCGTTACTTTAGTGCCGTTATTTGAGTCAGCTCTTCAAGAGGGCGTCTTGTTGTTTTGTGCTCTCTCGGAGCTAGAGTCTGAAGGTGTCGTTTCCGGTTATGGGTCCACCCTATAAACCAGGGCTATTCCAATTTATTTTCCCGAGGGCCAGATTTTTGGGGGCTGGAGGTGCACAACACGGCGCTAATGTAACAACAATTTAGTTAATATAATAAAATAACTAATGCTAGTTTAGATTTTTGTGAGAAATAACATAACAACACAAGTACCAACATTACTTTGCAAAATTGCCCATCCAGAACTGAACCAGAACTAATCCTGAATCAAACAAGGATTAAACCCAAAACCAAACCGGGTCTAATTTAGTGCTAATCCTGAATTAAATCAGTAAACAAGATTTTTATTTTATTTTTTTTCAATATTTTGAAGATAGTTCATGGGCTGGATGAAATTGCTTGGCGGCCTGATATGGCCCCCGGGCCTTATGTTGAATAGCCCTGCTATAAACCGTCACCCATCAAGGGTGCGCGTCAACGAGTGTCTAACATGAAGTATGTTCTATCATAATGGTGCATTTGGTTTTATTTCACAGCAAACTAATTCAATCTTGTAACATTTAGGCTAAGGGGGCTCGAGCCATGACCCGCCGCTTCTTGCCTCTGTGTTTGAGCTTGCCTCCGTTTGTTTCGCCTCGTCCACTACGGTCTGTCCAGAGGCCTTTATTTCGGTCAACTGGACTATATTAAATCTGTAAACTGACTCTGGGATTATGTGCGATTATGTGGACTAATATTTGACCGTAACCAACGATTTTAAAGTAGAATACTTGAAATTAAAACAAAGAACAATTTAATAAATCAATCTAGTAACTTTACTTTGCCTCCTTTCTGATTTCTGAGGTGTGCCTTAATTTAATTGGTCCCAGAGGTCCCTCTCTCTGGGTGGCGTTGTTGGAGTGGTTTATATCTGTGTACGACCAGCTAATGCCAATATAGAAAAGACCTTACAAAGGAACAAATATATGGCTACAAATGTTCAGAACTGTCCAGTCAGAACGGCAAAATAGCAAAACGCCTTGGTAGCCCTCAGATGGGTTTATAGACACGGCCTGTACTAACTTTAAAAATGCATAACAATATTTGATACATTTCAAGTATCTGTATTTTCGCATGAGCATCAATATTCTCAATACCTCAGTCAGTATCAGTGTATCGATAGTTGGTATTGATCCGTCCATCCCTAGAACAAACTCCATAAGATTCACTGTAGTTCTACTTCGGTCCATGTTCAAATGTATCATCTTTTTTTCATATTGCAGAGAGTACTTTAGCCACAAGGAAAGGCAGTGAATTTACAGAAGAACAGATTTATTTTTTTATTTTTTTTTATGTGTGGGTTCAGATCACTGTCAGCGCGTCCTACCGTCGAGAGTTTGATCTTTGGCTCCATGAAGACAGCAGCGAGGCGATGGAAAGGTGCTGCTGTCCCCGGGAGACATGTGAATGAAAGCGGTGGTTAGGCCCAAACAAAAGCTTCGCTGACATACTTTGAACGTGACATTTTGAGAGGAGCTTTGTGCCGTTCTGGTGTTTGCCTTACTCAAGATGTGAGGGCTGTGAACAGATTGTTCTTTTTACATAAAGCTCTCAAAATCAGAGTCTGCCCTCAGCTGGATTAGTGACATTTAAAAGAAAGTGTTTCAAGATGCACCAAACTGTAGCAATACAAAATGTGATTTGACTTGGGGTTATATCTAAAGCATGAAGCATTCTCATTGGTCACATTGTCTTTTGTTGATGCATTTTTCAGCAAACCTTTAATGGTCCAATAGCACTTTTTTTTTTTATAAGAACTCACTTACCCTGACAATAAAACACTGAGTTGTGTAATACCTATTGGAACTGTTTTTTCTTTCTTTCTTTCTTTCCTGAGAACAAATTAGTAGATTAAATTGATCTTATTTTATAAGATAGCACTTAATACTGTTTGCACCTAATTAAAACATTAAATTGACCTCAAACCTGGAAGAAAGAGTAATTTCTATATAACGTCCTGCTTCACTTTTCTGTCTGAAAAAGCTATTCATGAGAACACAAGAGATCTAAAGGGTTCGAGAGCTTGGAATAAGCTAGAGTTGCTGGTGATAGTGTGAATTTATATTAAATGGCCTCATTTATACAGCACTTTTCTCCCTCAAAGCGCTTTACAACCCATTCACAGTCACACACCACCGACCTTCACATCAGAGAACAACCGCTCTACACATCTGCTGTTGGTCCAACTACTTCTTCCTTTCCCCTTTGCTGTAAGAAGGAGTTCACCTGAACAAAACCACGTCAGAAACCAGGACTAATGTGACCTCGAGGTACACGTCTAAAACATATGAAACCCAACATATTTTCATTTCCTTCCTCCTGAGTTGTTCCCTGGGACGAGGTTTGCTTTTGGGGCAGAGCCGGCCTCACAGTTTGACCTTGTCACGTTGAGAGCAGCCCAGAGGTGTCATGGCTGACAGCTGCTGCAGAGATTACACTGCCCCCGACAGCTCGCTTCCCTTCACCCTCCTGTGCCCCCTCAGTGCGTCTCCTGCCAGCAACAATCAGTGCGATGTGTTCTTCTAATGTCATTTTATATAAGTTTGCACAAAACTTTGCATAATAATACATTAAAGTGCATCCGGGAAGTATTTTTTGTGTGTTTTATTTTTACCTTTAAATTTGCAAAGAAATCTCCGACGTCATCCAACTGTTGCAGAATTACTCAAACATTATCAGCTTCCTTGGTCAAGCCGGCTCACAGAAGTGGTCTGCTCTCATTGTATCTTCAAGCTGGCCTTCTTAGCTACTGTTTAAACCTCTGTGTGTGGAAGCTTAGTCAGGCTCAACACATGCGCAATGCGGTGAGTATAAGTCGCCGGGTCCCGGACTGATGGTAAATAAACTTCTACTGCCTCAGACATCCAGTCTTCTGTCGCTCTTACGACCAAGGATTACTATTTTGCCAGTACAATATTAAGTAATAAAATAGCACGCATGTATCATTATTTACCTTTTGGTCACTGTAAACGGCAATGTTGATCTAAAAGAGCTTGACTACACGTAAAAAAAAAAAAAAAAAAGAGTTTTTATTTTTGTTAAAAGGATAGCAACTATATACAGAGCCGTAGACCCTACATAGCACCGGCATTCTAAAGTTTCTATACATTAGCTCAAATGCATTTTGAATGGGAGCGTTAGCAGGATTTGAATGCATCTTTTCCTGTTCTATAAATCACTTAAAGTTACTTATATTCATGAATTGTGTTTCAAGCTTCATGGCGCACCTTTAAATTATGGTAAAATCCCTTTCAGTCAGTTTGTACCCAAGGACAGGGAGGGCATATCATCATTTTGATAACGATATATGTCTACAGACCTGTATCGTACAAGCTCCAATCCTGTTAGTCCACTAGGCTCCATTATTGTCTAAATCTAAATCCCATTCATTCGATAGAAAATGTTATAATTGTAAGTAAACAAGCCTTGGGAAAAACATCCACGTCCGTTCACTCGCAGTAAAGAGCTGCTGCAGTCATAATTATACACCGCAATATTATGTAAATGAGGCGTGTTTGAATGGACCTCTACACAGTGTTTAGAACGCACAAAAGAGAAACACAAACAGCCCTGCTCCACTATAAACACGGGTCAACTGCAGCTATATTGCTTTATACTTGTTATTATGCTATTTTATATCTTTTTGCGCAAAATATATTTCAACTTGTATTCAGATTATACTGTATTTGATTTAGTTTTGACTAGCTTCAATTTCTTTACTTATTGGACCTAGATTTTGATGAAAACCAAACAGAAAAACACAGACACACTGCGCTCGGTGTTGAGGTTAATGTTGGTGCTGTTTCAACTCATTTTCATTTTGTTGGCGAAAATATTTGGTCAAGGTCATATTTTTGCGGACTAAAACAAATATAATGGATAAAACTTTAAATATTCAAAATAGAGATTTTCCCATGAACTAATGAAAAACAAAACTGTATGAAAGAGGAAAATAGATCGAGAGAAGAATTACATAAACTGTAAAGCAGCGGCATGCGGTGACTTTTATGGATGGGAAAGCAGACCTGGGTGTTCATCAATGTTAAGTGGATAATAGAAAAATGGGTGAAAAAAAAAAATCTGTTCCGCAAGAGTAAGCTTCAAACCCAGGTCTCCCGCATGAAGGGTGAATGCCTATCCTAATGAGCTCAACTCCCATACCTCATCATTGTGCTAAATGGATAAATAAGATGACTTCATCGACCAATTCATTACACAAATTAGCGTTCTATATTATGAAAATACTGCCTGTATTTCTAACTAACCTCTAATCATTGGACTCATGAACAGATACCCTTAACTACAAACAGAGAGTTGTTTCTAAAAGATAGTTTTTAAGTCTGTTAGTTGAAGCTTGGCGCTGCTGTTGCTTCACTTCTCCTCTGCACATGCTCAGTTAGGGCAAAACCTGCAAACATCCTTGATTCTACACAGGTTTATTCAGCGTGGTTTGAGCATAGATCCATGGGTTTGAGGCTGTGTGGTCTTCTAAAAGCTCATGTTTGAGAGCGGAGCATGAACGGGCCTCTGAACACGGCCACACACTGAGCAGCAGCGGGAGAAGAAGAACCATGCTTCCCACGCAGTAATGCACAGCACTAGAAGCCTGGCATTTGTGTGCTATGCCTTAACCACTCGACCACTGGGCAGCACGACTTTGACTGTTGGGCAGCTCAGTCAAATCAGACAGTGAGTTGGAAGATAAAGAACAAGCCCCTTAAAAAAAAAGCCAGCAAAATCTCACTGGCAGTAAGCCTATTGTCAATTTTCAAGGTATTTATGTCAAACTTTATTATGTAGTTATGGCATTTTAGGCTGTCAAGATCCATAAACTTATAGGCACCTGTTGCTTCAGCTGCCCAGGTATCATCACCAGGTGAGTGGCCTATTCTGAGCAACGGCGACAATATTCAATGTATTTTCAAGAAACACCTGTGCTACAATACTATTTGGTTGTTTTGTTTTTAGGAAGATGGGTCCAGATCAATGAGCAACCGTGGAGCGAGAGCAGCAGCAGCCACATCCTTCTACATCCACTGATGATGGTCAACCTTGGCAGGAGATAGGAAAGGACAGCACTGTGTGGACTCTTGTACAAGGAGAGGAGAGAGGGAGACGTCAGAGTCAGAAGGCGTTGACAGAGGCGTAGGGGCCCACAAGGCGCTTCCAGAATGCCCTGACAGCCTTCATGTGTTTATTTAATTTAGGCATTCTGGAAAACATCCGGCATTGTGGCAGAAGCCCATAGAGCACTGGGGGATACTGCTTGGCACCTGGGTGTGGATGAGCTCATGGCGTTTACTGCACTTGTTTGTGCAGAGAAAAGGAGGGAAGAGAATGCAGGAGCTGCCCAGCTTTTTGTCAGATGAATGGGAACTCACCTATTTCAAGGAGACGATGTCAAGAAAACGCTTCCAAACAATAATGTGTTTCCTGCGGTTTGATCAGAAGGAGCCACGATACATGCCTACAGACACAAACATTTGCCCTGGCCAGTGACGTTTGGGAAGGCTTTGTCAATGATTCCATCCTCGCCGTTGATGAGCAGCTTGCCAGGTCAGCGGCTAGGTAAGCGTGTGGTCCTGAAACTGGCAGAGCATTTCACAGGGAAAGGGAAGAACATCACAACCAACATTTTCTTTACAGCCCTTAATTTGGCTCGGGCCCCACAAGTGCTAAGAACCAGTCTTGTTGGCACAATGAACAAAAGCCGCAGAGAGCTTCCCCCGAGTATCAAAGACGAAAAGCCGCTGTTCTCCACCAACGTGCTGAAGAACACACACACCACCCTTACCATCCCCCGCACTCATCCGCTGGGACCCTCAGCGGCCCCAAAAGCAAAGATAAAGCCTGTGCTTTATTACAAGCGCACCAAGGTCGGGGTGGATGTGCTGGACCAGATGCTGAGGAAGTACTCAGTTAAAGCAGTATTGGCCAGTTGCATTCTTCTACAACATGCTGGGCATTTCCTGGGTTCTATAAGTGTCCAAAGACACATGTTTGCGTCCTCTGTGTGTATAGTAAATAGTGTTGCTGTTTGCTGTAATTATGTTCGTACATTTTGTTTATTGTATTGAGGTCTTCGATGATTATGCAGACCTCCCCTTATATTTCACGTGTATTGTAATTACTTTTATAGCCTACTGAAAAATCATCGTACGCTTTATAAATACTTTCTTTTCATTGTCCTTTATGCTGAGTATGTAAATGTCAAATATCTTGCTTTTTGTTGCATAAATGCAAATATGTTTATTAGATTGTGTCTGTAGTTTTGTTGACATATGATCTATAATTTATTGTAATAATTATAAATAAATATAATAATTGATTGTGATTTAAACATAAATGAATTGCCTATATATTCCTATGTTGAATTAATTCACTTATTAAATCAAATCAAATCTACTAAACCCTTCATGAATGTGAACAAATTCACTCTGAATAATAATAACATAATAATAGAAATTATTAATAGCCTTTCTTTCGTTTTAAAATAGGCTAATAGACACATTTTCAGCGTGTGAGAAGAGTCGTTCTATTGAATGAATTGAGGTCCTTGGGAGTTCTAGTGTTAAGAGAAAATACATTATTGTCATCAGTACGCCCTCCCAGTTTCCTATAATTAGATTTATGTAAATCATTTAATCCACCTGCTACTTAAAGGTGCACTATGTAACGTTTCTGTTGAAAGACACACCACTGTTGTCTTCATGATGATTTTCCACAGTATAGCATGAAGCCTATGTATTTTGCATTTATTCTATTAGAGGTGATAAATATGTACCTTGAAAACATGCATTCTTTCTCTCCACAGATCCACAGATCCATAGTTCAGGTTAAACGTTATTGTCCCCGAAAAGGAAATTTGTCTTGGGCTCACAGTGACCACATTAGGACAACAAGACAAGAATACATTGCAGCTGCCCAGTAAGAATAAATACAAGATTAAGACTAAAAAATACTTCATTAAAAATGTGTCCCACTAGCTGGGTTTGTTAAGCAAAGCGACCGATGTTGGCAGGAAAGAAAAATTCAAATCTGTTGCTTTTGTGCTTGACTGCACGGTAACATCTCCCCGAAGGTAACAGCTCGTACTCGCAGTGCAGTAAGTGAGAGGGCTCTTTGAGAATGCTCTATGCCAATGCCAGGACAGAAGATTCTATTTGCTAGTAGCTAATCTCATTCGATGTACAGTAGATTTGTCCCTTACGATCCGCTGCATTGATCGACGCAAACTCGAAACTACTCGTAAAATCTAAATTCTGGACAAACACAAGTTATACACTCAAATATCATTGCTTTCTGTTCATTCTTTTTGGTAAATGTTATGTGGTTGGGGAGTTACGTCGGAGCCTGAGTCAATGGACAGCAGCGTCGAGGAAAGGCAGAGATTTTTAGCGGAATAATGCTTTCATTAGTGTGTGAATGTGGCGTGTGTGAGTTTATGGAGTTTTTTCATACAGATAAGGCCGCTTCTGATTGTAGTCTATGTACTGCATATATCGAGTGAAATTCGATGGGAGAAACGCCATGGGGGATCAAACATCAAATAACCCGGAGCTTCTGCAGCGACAGCAACGGAACAAGCCACGGACACTAAAGGCGTCGTTGCCTTGTGTTTTGAGTTGTGTCCACGAAATTAAGCCTAAAGTATATCTGCCAAAGGAACTCCACTCTAGAAGAAGAAAGGGGAGTATCTAAATCACACTATGCAATAAGGTCTAGTCACAGGTAAATTTGATGTTTTAGAATCCAACTTCCGGGTGAAGCAGCACGAAGAACCATGAAAAAGCCAAAAATGAAAGGAAATGCATCTATTGTGTTTATGTTTCATTATTTCCTCCAGAGTCTCCATACATACATACATGCATACATACATAAAAAATCCCTGTAATGAAGCAAAATATTGTTTTAAAGTGACCTGTAGCGAATCAAATGTAATCAGTTAATTTCACTTCATTGTTTGATCTTATAAACTGAATAAACTTGCCTTGCCTTTTAAAAAATCCATATTGTTTTCACACTATGATCTGCTATAGTAATGCAAAAACACTCTTTACACAATGAAACTCCTCCTCAGGCCTGCTCCATCGCTGGCCTTTTAGAAGAACCATTCCATAATAATTTCACTCCCGCCTCACCCTCACCCAAACAAATGAAATGTGTTGGCGCTTATTAAATTAATTGCTGGACAGGCCCGGGCCTGTCGCGCCACCCTGTCACACCAAGAATCTAATTTATTCAGTGCAAATGAAGAGGAATTACCATGCCATCATTCAGAGCTCCAAGCTAGCCCCAATTTTTCAAGAATACCAAACAGGGCTCTTACACAACATAATGTATTCCAATGTTTAATATTTCATAAGCAGAGCACAACTGATCTTCATTCTCTCGGGCTCTTGTCACGAAGGAGGGTTTCGATTGTGTTAAGTGAGTTGGCACTGAAAAGGAGCACGATCCAAGTTTTAGGTTTTGTTTTTGATTGCAAGTATTTTATGCAATGTTGATCATTTAAGTTGTGGTATTAATTTGAAACGCTGAAGAAGAAAGCTGCTATTGTTGAGAGGCTCACAATAACTACTGTGCTGTTATTAAATTCTGCGTTATGTCAGCAGAACTTGTGGTACTGTATAGAAAATGCAATATTAATAACCAGTGATGCACAGACTGTACGAGGACTTCCACACTGAAACTTATATCGAAATTAGTTGTTGTGTTCTTTTTCCTTCCTTTATGTTCTTTTGATGTACGACGTTAAAAGTTGGGATGTTTCTTTGTCCTGCTAGTACTGTGTGAGGATAGTGTTTTATGGACCCAGAAACGTGACTTTGTAAGGGTTTTATCTGTCTTAAACATAAATTGTGTGTTCTCCCTTAAAGAGTATCTTGTTAAAAAAGAACTTTCTAACAAAAATGAGACTGCTGCATGCTGTTTGCACCTAATAATTAAGTATTTCATTTCTCATCAACCCAGAAGTAAGAGCCGAAAGCAGCGATCCGATAGGCTGCACTAACCCAGTTTCACTTTGTCGTCTGAAACAAGCCGAAAATGAATGCTTGTGAATATTAGCGATGTGCCACAGGATTCTTGAGAGCTAGCGATGAGTTGCACAGATTTAAAAACCCACATTGAGTTTCCTGTACCCCAGCTTTGAACACGGTATCTGTGCTGTTTTACTGATCAGAATTTAAATGTTGATTCATTCTTAATTCAGAACACAGAATGGGCTGTTTTTGTACCATTTGGCAAGAAGATCCACCAATCTTGTCTTTATGTGTGATGGTCAGAGAGGTCATTGGCTTAGATTGGGGGCCACTTCCTTGAACAAGAAGAAACGTCAGGATGATGGAGGGGAATGGCTTCATCAGCTGACAGTGACCAGTTAATGCTAACTAGTTATTTTCCCTGTCTAAAGTTTATTTTTCATACTTGACCGTTTCTACTGCTCTCTCGCAGTCTTCTTCAGAGTGTCACGTGATGTTGCTGTGATGTGGCTTGTCAGCTCTTCCTAGCAAGAGAAGCTGAATGACTGGAAAGGTGTGTGACACTGAAAAGACCCCATTTTCTTGATTTATAGTCTTATTGGCACTACGTATTTGAATTGCCTTTTAATCCAGCAACGACGTTTGTTGTCCTTCTTCCCAATGATTTTTTGCTCATTCCATCATAGTCCATATTGTGTGTCTCTCTTTTACAATGATCAAAACTTGCTGATTTGAGTTGTTCCGGTTTTGTTTTGCGTTTCGTTGCTCGTGTGGACACCCTTGCCTCGTCCTTGTCAGGTTTTGTCCTAAGTGCCTTTTGTTGTGTGTTGAACTTACTCCTTGTTTCCCCAATATATGTTTTGTGTAAATTATATTATATTTGTGCTCAGTTTCTATGTTATCTTTTGGGAGGATAAGAATGAACAAAAAGTTTTTCCTAATGCAGTTTTATTCCTTGCAGTTTGACGTCTAAATCATGTGAAAGTACAGCAACGTGATGTTTTGGATTTATTAAAGTAAATGTATTTTTAATTCATGCATTCATGCATCATGCACTGGTACAAGTGGGGATCAATCTCTCAACTCGTGGGCAAATTGTTGGGCGAATTCTCCAACCACTAAGCCACACAGAACAGTAATATTCTTAAAATCTTCTATCATGTCCAGAATGAGATATCTATATTTTTGTCTACAGACCAATATCTGGTCAGTTCAGCTAGGAGTGACTGACGGGTGAATTAGCCAATCAGGATCACGCGTGGTCTGTCGGTATCAAAACATATTAGGCTGTTTTGGAGAAGAAATAAAAAAGAAAGAAAGGAATAAAAAATATCACAAACGACTAAAACCATTGCAGATTTCTGTTGAATCAATCAATGACATACACCATTGAGAGAAGTTTGTCCGTGTGTCTCTGAAATAAACAACCGAAATTGCATGGTTCTGCTTGCGACAGAGGGAGTTTTGACCAGAATGGATTGGAAAGTGTGTATTCTGGATCCCAGGCAAGGTTTTATCATCAACTCCATCTTCTCAATGCCCTACATTTCCACAGCAGAGCAAACTTCCCTTTTGTACCAACAATAACCAATCTGTGCCTTGGCTGTTCATCAAGTATGTCAGAGCCCACCCAATTCCTGACGGAGACACCAGCTAACATCTTCCATCGCACTGTGTAGCTGCCTATACCAACCGTGTCTCCTGACCTCCCAAGCAGCTCCTCCCTGTGATGAATGGTATCGATAGGCTCCTGTCTGCAGTAAGCCAGCTGTAATAGAAGTGCTTGGACTGGTTTAAAGTTCTCCTCCGCTCCGGCTTTTGCATTCTCGCATCTCCACAGCGTGAAAAATGGCTCTCTTGGGGGGGACGTAAGTGTCAAACTCCGCACTTAGAATGAGTAATGGTGAACGCGCTTGCAAATGCCTTCCGTTGACCTTTAGGCTGCTGTACACAATGCGCATAGCAAAAACGGGAGCAGCAAGATGGCGGCGATAATTGCTCCAAAGCGGATATTATTTATTCTTGCGCGAAATAGGACAACGTATGACATTAGATCAACGTGATGGATTGTGTCACTGCAAAAGTAAGAATACGAATTATCTTATTTATTTGTTCATTGTTTTAAAAGCTCCAGCATGGTCTTTTTGATTATGAACCAAGCAAGATTTGGAAATGGGTCAGCAGGTGTTGCAACGTGGCCCACTGCTTCTGAGAGGTTTAACCCCAGAGACACTGAAGGATGGGGTTTCCCTTCGGGGACAATAAGAAGAAGAATCAGAAAGAGTTTATTGCCATTGTCAATGAACAAAATTCACAAACATAGGAACTTGTCTCGGCCTTAAGGTGCAACATAAAACACTGAGTAATAATAAAACAACATATATTCAATCAAAAAAGGGCATGCATTAGGAAACAATTTAAAATTACTATACAATAAAAATAAAAATAGGCATTTCTATGTACACAAGTTTACAGTTATGTTTAAAGTTGTAGTGCAGAAAGTGACAGTGCAGTGAGTGGTTGAATATTGCAGTTAAAGTGACAGGTGTTTTGAAGTGATCATGAGTCCAACAGCAGAGGGAAAGAAACTATTCTTATGGCGGGAGGTTCTGGTCCGGATGGACCGTAGCCTCCTGCCTGAGGGAGTGGTTCAAACAGACCATGTCCAGGGTGAGAAGGGTCAGCTGTGATCCGACCTGCTCGTCCCAGAGCCCTGGAGACTACAGGTCCTGCAGAGATGGAAGTCTGCAGCCGATCACCTTCTCAGCAGAGCGCACAATGCGCTGTAGTCTCTGTTTGTCCCTGGCTGTGGCTCCAGCGTACCACACTGTGAACGGTGATGGAGGAGGTGAGGATGGACTCAATGATGGCCGTGTAGAACTGCACCATCATCTGCGCTGGCAGCTTGGCTTTCCTCAGCTGCCGCAGAAAGTACATCCTCTGCTGGGCCTTAACAATAAACAATGCATGTTTAAATGTGTGATTTGTAATAATTCAAAGTACGAATGAATGTAAATATAAATGGAGCTGAGGCGCAAATTCTACCTCAGCCTTCATCTCCGCACTCCAGTTACTCCTCCCTGCTGCTCAGTGCACTTCCTCTGCTTCCAATCATCACCCAGCCTGCTCCATTTAAACCCTAAATGCAGATGGCACATGTTTCAGTTTGTGCCACGCCCTACCTCCATCCCCTTCTCCTCCTGGCATCTTATCCTCCTTAGCAGGAAGCAGAAAAAAAATGGTCTGAAGGCCACATTTGGCCCGTGGGCCATACTTTGGACATCATTGCACCTGTATTGCACCTGTCAGAGGTTTAGCAAAAAGATTTTTTCCAATCCGTTAAATGTTTGCTCTGCAAAATAAACGTGTTTCCATGTAATTTTCCATGTAATGGTCCAGTGTACAACATAGTTGCTTGGGAACAGTTATTGAATTGATTTACAGTCAGGAAGTCAAATTAAAATAACTGGGATTAAAATGTTTGTTTAATAACTGTATTTTAGTACAAATTAGTCTAATTTATTATAGGCACTTTAAGCAGTCAGTAATATCTATGTATATGTTTTTTTTCTGTGATGGAGGGTTTGCCATCAAGTGTAACCTCTCTCCATAGTGAGTTTGAAATGTGCAAGGGCAGCTACAAGTCTCAGTTCAAACAGACGCAGACAGATCAAGGGAACAGCTGGAAACAGTTTTGATCCACATACTGAACGTATCCAACGAACCACAAGGAGCAAAACTGCCTTTTGATGGTCAAAACTGGCCCATTTTCAATCAGAAACCATGAAAAAGAGAGAATGAAACAAGACGTGCAATGCGTTGAGCTGGTGTGTTGAACCACAGAGCTGACAAAGTGGTAAACCTTTTACTATTGTCTAAATCATGTTTTCATAAATGCGTAGAAAGCGTCAATAGTTTTCAGCCTGTGGTGCAGAGATCTCAAACCTTTAGCTCGCGAGCTACCAGGAGCTCATTTAGAGTAGATTGCGAAGGGATTTCATAACATTGGTTGTCTCAGCCAAGCTCTGTTACAGTTCAGGATGGGGAAGAAACAGTTTTGGTCTTCCAAACATCTTTCCAAACATGACTTTTTTAAGTAAACCAAGGATTTTAAGAACATTTTTACAGTTTTAACAACATATCTGACGAGCCAGTGACATGTCCAGGAGAACAATTTTAGCCCTATGAAGGCTAAAATTGTTAAAAATAAGCAGAAGGTGCCATGGAGAAATGATGATTCGGCCAGGGCACAGAAAAGGTGCAAGTCAAAGCTCCAGGTTCAAAAAGAGATTTACAGAGAGAAGTTGTACTTTTACAACCTCATTGTATGTGGAACTGGGGAAGGATATTTTTTAGCCCGACCTCTCCCCCCTGGTGGCAAGAGCCAGGTTGTATAACCCTGTATGCCTGCCCCCTCTGTTCTCAATCTTTCTCATCTCATCATTTCTCTCATCCCCCTCTTTGCAGTGCACTCAACCCCCTCACACATGCATCCCTTCATCCCTTCATCCCTTCATCCCTCCTCTACACCTACTGCTACAGCTACAGCTGAAATCCAAGTTACCTAACGTAACTGTGGTTGTGAGAGTACGCATGTAGCCATTGCTATTAGCACATATGACATAGAACAGGCTCTAACCACAGGGCCTTCGAGCCCCCCCCGTCCCCTCCCCAGCCACGCTTGCGCAGAGCCACAGCAGCAACCACGCTCGCGCCGATCCAAGCCAACAGCCACTCATACCAGCCCCGGCGTATCATCTTCTGCTTCCCCTTATCAATTAATTCCCTGAGTCCCTCTCTCAGAGTCAACGGGCACAGGGATGCCTACTCCAGAGTCACCGGGCACCGGGATGCCCCTCTGGTTCTCTTCAGTCTCTCCTTTGACCCTCTTCTTGCACACTTCATTCATCCCTCCCCCAGTCATCACTTATCCCACTCAACCCGCTCCCCATTCATCCACTCGACCCCTTTCTCATTCATCCCTTATCCTACTCGAGCCTTCTCCTCATCCTCACCAGGGTTGCAGTCAGGCACCGGGATTCTGTCTCTCCAGAGCTGTCACCGCGATGCTCTATCAATCATCTCACATCCCTCTTTCGACCCTCTACTCTGTTCGTCCATCCTCTCTTACAGGCCTTTGCAGCCAGTGTTCTACCTCTGTTTACCCTTCCGTCATCATTTCCAGAGTCGCAGACGTACGTCTCATCTTTCGTCAGGGCGCATCACCATAACTCGACAATCTCTTCCTCCAGCTGCCGATTCAATAGCTCCGGCGATCAGGTTTCCTGTTTCCTTACAGGGGGGGAGGATACATCTCTCAGCGTGCATCTCAAGCCATCATGCATCAATTGGTGCATCAAAGTCCCTTCCAACTCATTCAAGCTGGCATACGCATTAGACAGTCCTCAAGAACTTAGTATTCTCTACCAGGCATTCAGATCATCCTACAGGGCAAGCCCTTCTTTATTTCAGACCAAGAATCTGCTTCTCGTCTCTATGATGAGTAACTTTAATGCACCTCAAGTCAACACACAGAAGTGGCAGACTCATGCATTTTAATATTTTCATGTGACCATCAAACTCCTCAGTAGAACGATTCTTTCTCTCGTTCCAAGGTTTCAAGGGAAGAAAGCTCGTTCTGTCTAGTCTAACAGGTTCACTATCATTCTCATTCCAGACATTCTTTTGGGGTTCGATTAGTCAGAAGGCACTAACACCTCTTTAGTAGATCAGTTAGGGATATTCTATTACGCCGTACCTCATAGTTCTCATGACTCGTAGTCTACTCTCCTCCATCATTCCGTCACCCGCATTGTTTTCGCTTTTAGGCAAGATGTTTCTAATTTCAGCGATATTACGCGGCTATATGCAGTTTTAAGCAGGCTTGATTTATATGCCCTTCGGATGAGAGCTCCTGGTCAAATAAGACACCAAGGTTTCTTACAGAAGAACTGGAGGCTACACTGACATTGTCCAGTGTGACTATCTGCTCAGATAGAGTGTCCTAGCCGTTTAAGGCCTAATATTACTAATAGTACTCCTTTTTTCCCGCGGGTTTAGTTTATCTCTAATTAGTCGGTGTAATCCCTCATTCGTCCAGGAGTGTTCCATTGTAGAAAAAGATTCAGTTGTGGTATCTGGACTCTGTTTTAGAAAAACAAAACGTTTCGACTCTCATCCAATGCAGTTAAGAAAGTTGTAAAGAGCGGTGCATAGGTGAGACTAAGCAGCCACTTCTCAAGAGGCTTTATCAGCACAAAAGACACTCGAGTTCAGGACCCCAGAGTGCCGTGCATCTTCATCTTAAAGCCACAAACCACTCTATTGAAGACAGGGAGGTGGAGATTCTAAGCAGGGAGATTTTTTTTTGAAAGAGGGGTTAAGGAGGCAATCTTTGTTAAAAAAGAGAATCCTTCCTTAAATTGTAATAGAGGTTTAAGATTCAACCTTCCAGTTGTTTATAATGGTTTGTTGAAACCCTGGAAGCATTCTGATGCGAATCAGGTACTCCGTGAGGAGGGAGTGAAAGTCAGTGTACAATAGGATGTTGATGGCCCATCTCAGTCCTGTTGGTTAAACAAAGGGATTTGTCTCAAGTGGAACCAAAAACTCCCTTTTATAAGGAGGTCCCGTCTTGTGGGGAGGGCTTACACAGAGGAGGATATAAAACCTGAGTTCCCAGACTAGTTCCACAGATTGAGAATGACTTGGATGGGAGTCGAAATGAGTCCAGATAACTACTTCTACAGTAGATGTATAACGCGTAAATGTCAGAGAGAAAGTTGAATGTGAAAGTGGTGGTAGTCACCAGCCTCCTACCCGACCAGTGGCATGCGGGTCTAGACTTTGAAGGACAGTCCTCAGCTCTGGGCTTTTCATAAGCTCACCATCCGTATACCAAAATGTGGCCTCATGGCCAGTCCCATTGATCAGTATTAATGTGACGAAATCCCTTCCAAACATGTTCCAGTGTTGGCTGGTTCTGAGCAGGTGTTGTTCCAAGCTCCTCTCCCACACCTCTCAATGTACACCTCTTCAGGGTGATTGGCTGGGTGTGAACATGTGGTTGGGACATGTAACTTAGTGATTCAAGGACTGGTAACAGGGTGGGAATTTGGAAAGCTGGGCATAAAACTAGTTGATTTTACCCTGGGTTACAATAGTCATGTGGAAAATATTTGTAAAATCAAGACTTTAACAACCGTTGTGCAGAAGTACAAATAAAAAAAATCAATTCAGTTCAATTTATTTTTGTAAGGCCAAGAATCACAACAGTGGTTCACTCTGGAATAATTTAGCCTCTACTCTTCAATCCATTTCCACACTTGATTTTTTAAGAAGACCCAATTAGAATATACCTCAATTCATACAAATTATGAATATTATATGAAATTAAATGTGTTCATGTGTGCATGCCTGTTTGTTAGATGTTTTAGGGGAGGTGGTCTTATAAGACCGAATGGTCTTCTCATTCCAGGGAAGACTTGGGCCATATTCCACCATTAGACGTTTCCTGCTTTTTTGCCTATTTTTTCTAAGTTTACACTCTGGTTTTACGTTGGCTGTCAACAATGAGGTCCTCTTATGTTGCAGCTTGATGACAATACGGGTTTGGCTATAAAAGTCGTCTAATCCAGCCATTTTAAAGAATTGTTGACCAAAGCGGGTGTCTGGAAGAGAGCCTCTGGATGTATCACTAGCTCAGCACTGGATATGTTTCACACCCTTTGGCATCCTGGGTGACATCAAGCACCTGCTGATGTTCAAGTGAAATATCACTGTTATTTCAAGGTGAATTTTCAAGTGATAGTTCAGCTCAATTTTCCTCAGGAGATGTTTCTTCAGTTCCTTGAAGTGGCTTCAGGTCTACTGATAAAGTCTGAACCTCCTCTTCTATGTTGCTTGTGTCGCCCTTGGAAAGATATCCAGGGAAACGTCTGGTGGATTTTTATCACGGCCTAAAATATGCGATGCAATATCACATGAGCTCTTTCGGGCAAACTCTCAAAGAGTATTGGTGGAGGTGGGTACAGTAGCCACAAATTGTACTCAAAAATAAAGTTATTTCAGAATAATGTTACTCAAGTAAAAGTACACAGTGGTGTTCTAAGAAATTACAAGTGCGGGACAAAGGAGTCCTCACTGGGGTTGGTCCCAGAGGCGAAGCCAGACATTCTAAACATCTGGGGCTTAGCCCAAAAGGAGAGTGGTCATTGCTCATTCAGGCTGATATGATGTGGTTTGGTTTTAGTGCCTCCCAATACTGTATTTCCTGTACATGCAGCAACCCTCCAAAGTCAAAGAAAGAGCATGGCCTTTCTGCCTTCTGAAAGCAGAGGTCCTCCCTGCACAAAACTTTGAACAGAACAGCAGAGGTGGTAGACATTTACAGAGGTGGTAGACATTTACAGAGGTGGTAGACATTTACAGAGGTGGTAGACATTTACAGAGGTGGTAGACATTTACTTGAGTAACTTTTTCAAAAATGTTTAGATCTTGGAGTAACTTTCTGACACTAAACTAAATATTACTCAAGTAAGAGTAAAAGTGTAAAGTCACTTGCACTGCTCCTTCTGATATGATTTAGTTTGTATAATTTTCGTAGAATGGAAATGCCAGGCTTACCTTTAGCAGACAGCTCCTGCTTGTCCTGTAGTTGTTCTGCTTTAGCTTTGGAGATGAATAAACCCTCTCCTCTGAGCCACTGCTACACTGCTACAATAAATGAATTGTTCAAACACTCATGTTGTTTTCATGTCATTGTCTATTCTAGGTGAGAGAAAACTTGTTTTTCAGCACATTTTCTAAATGCCTTTTTTCCAGTCCATCTGCCCTAATGCGCTACACTTTTTGCAAAATGTCAGGTAAATTATGTAGAAAAGGCCTTGTTTGCTCCATGGTCAGATCTCATGGCATGCTCTTCTCAGTTCTCCCTCTGCACTTTCAACGTTCCCGCCCACTTTCTACATGCAGTAAATCATACACCAATTCAACAAGAATAACCAATGAGACAATGGGTAAAGAGAGCCAGCAGATAGTTACACAGTGCAGCTTTAACTTTGGATTTCATGCATCATTAAAAAAAAAAGAAAGTTGCTTTACAACAGAACCTTTAACTTTTTCAATGTCTGTCTGTTTGCCAATGCAATTTTTTTTCAAGCTAACTAACTAAATAACTGAAACCTGTCATTAAAGGCGGACAATGTAACTTTGTCTCCATAGAGATGTTATTGCATTGGAATGTTCCACAGTCCTAAAGTATTCTAGTATATTACACTAATGCAATGCAGGTTTTGCATGTTTTATGAGCCAGTGGCCTCTCCACTTGAAAATGTACACAGTGCACGTTTAAACAAGTGAAAAGATGTGGGGAAACCTTGTCAGTATGATTCAAATGAGTCGAGGCAGCTCAAATCAAGATGTACATATTTGTGATTCAGTCAATTTAACCAATTTGTTTCTTATTACAGCGCGGTGAAAGCCGCCCAGTGCCAACATTCCTGTCCTCTATAAAGTTTGTTGATAATAGTATAATTTATGTGTTGTTGTTTAGTGGGAATTAAAGCAGAATGGTGATGTACAGGAGAGTGTGGAGCATTCTGGGGGATTAATGTGGCGGATGCATGAAAGCTGGGAATCATGTATATGGCAAAAGAACTGCTGTAAAAAAGGAGACGTTAAGAAAACATGTAAAAGACCTAAACATCTGCAAAGCGTTTGCTAAGAAGTATTTTATTTTATTCGTGGATCAGAGAGCTGAAATATTAATACGAAGAAAGTAACAGTTCAAAACAAAATATTCTTTCTATCGTCAAAAGTCCCCAAAATGGCAGCCATAGCAATAAAAAGTACAGTAAGATGGGTTTTTTTGGGGTTTTTTTTAATGACGGCTTTACGTACTTTATAGACAATGGGCCTCATCATGTTCACCAGCATACAGCTATGACCACCACGTCCCTCATTTACATGTTTATTTACATAAAAGTGAATATGTGTTTGCCTTTAAACTTCTATATTTACAGACCAGGGCCTCTGGCCATGGGGGGTTTACTAGTGGCCCATACAGAGGCACTAGGGCTGGGACAAACAGGTCTGCCTGCTAAACAGCCTGTTAAAGTAGATGTTAGCCTATGGTCTATATCCATACTGAGCACACTTTTAGTACCCAATATTATTTTTTAGTTTTATAGTACTCGTGACCGGTCTTTTTAATGTCGTTGGACTCAGTCTTATCACTTACTCAAAGGTTGCATGTCTCGGCTCTTTTTAGTACATTAACAATTCATTTTAGCTGTAGAAGTTTGTAATAAGCATTACATGTGCTAACGCGTTATCAGCAACAGCCCTGCTCAATCTCTAAATAGGCTATGAGAAAACACGTACTCTGTCCTCCGCTCGTTTGCCTCGGGTTTGGGATGAGTCACGGCTTTGGCCAATGCCTGCACTATGCGCTCTTCCTCTCTCCCCCACCTTTACTCCCTCCCCGTACCTCTGCATCTCCGGGCACTTGTCCCGCCCCTCTCCGCGCTGGTCTCCTCTTTGTCCGAGTCTAACTTGTAAAACTACTCCACAAACTGATGGCTCGTTTGGTGTTGTAAAGCCTTTCTGAAGAATATGTTCATTTGATTGGTTTATTTCAAGCTGATGGCATAGTGTAGGACACATATGGTTTACAATAAGTTTGTATACCAACCAACATACAAGTGCACAAACAAGTTCCTATGAATTTACATACATTTGAATGTCCATGATTCATGTCAGTGTGAAAAATACTACTAATTGACAATAATAGCTCGAAATGGAGTGGGAAGAAGTTTTCTTGTACAGCCTGTATATATCTTTACATGTATGCTCCTTTCTACTATGATCCAATGCACCTTTTTCCTGTAAATGTGTGTGCAGAAGGTGGTTGACAGGGGCGCTGCTAGAATTTCACGCCCCCCAAAAAGGTTTTTACACTGCACTTATCGACTGTAAAAAACACCTGAACAAGTGATTTTGTGTATTTTTAGCAGCTCCTCACCCTCCAGTTGAACTATGAATACAATAGTAAAGCACTATTTAACATTTAGACCTATTGACTGTCTCACATAAGACAGTGGTAGACTGTTATCTTTTGAATTTGTTAAATATTGGATCAGGTTTGTCTTGGGGTCCCTGCCCCAAAAATCCCTTTCTCTCCTCACATTGTTGTCAGTGCAAGTCTAATTTTTTTTGACATATATAGTTCCTCCTGTTTTAGTGTACAGAGGGAGAGGAAAAGGAGATGAACAGAGGGGAGGGAGAGAGAAGGGACAGATGAGAGGCAGATGGGAGGGAGAGAGGAGAGACAGAGGGTGAGGAAAGGAACAGATGAGACACAGAAGGAGAGGAGAGACAGAGGAGCAACAGAGGGAGGGGGGCAGAGTGAGAGGGACAGAGGGAGAGGGGAGGGACGAGGTGATGCAGAGGGGGAGGGGCAGAGGGAGAGGAGAGGACAGAGGAGAGGCAGGGGGGGACAGAGGGAGAGGAGAGGGAACGAGGAGAGGCAGAGGGAAGGGACAGAGGGAGGAGGAGAGGGGCAGAGGAGAGGCAGAGGGGGGACAGAGGGAGAGGAGAGGGACAGAGGATGGCAGAGGGGGGGGCAGAGGGAGAGGAGAGGGACAGAGGAGGGAGGGGGGCAGAGGAGCAACAGAGGGAGGGGGCAGAGTGAGAGGGACAGAGGTGGGAAGGAGAGGGACGAGTGATGGCAGAGGGGGGGGACAGAGGGGAGAAGGAGAGGGACCAGAGGAAGAGGCAGAGGGCGGGGACAGAAGGGAGAGGAAAGGGACAGAGGAGAAGGCAGAGGGAAGGGAAGCAGAGGGAGAGGAGAGGGGCAGAGGAAGAGGAAGGGGGACAGAACAGGGGAGGAGAGGGAAGAGGAGAGGCAGGGGGCAGAGGAGCAACAAGAGGGAGGGGGGCGAGTGAGAGGGACAGAGGAGAGGAGAGGGAGGAGGTGATGCAGAGGGGGGGGGGGGGGGGGGGGGGGGGGGGGGGGGGGCAGAGGGAGAGGAGAGGGACAGAGGAAGGCAGAGGGAAGGAGAGGGAGAGGGAGAGGGGCAGAGGAGAGCAAGGGGGGGGGCAGAGGGAGAGGAGAGGGGGGGGCAGAGGAGAGGCGGGGGGGGAGAGGGGAGAGCGAGAGGGCAGAAGGAAGAGGCAGGGGGGGGGGGGGGCAGAGGGAGAGGAGAGGGACAGAGGAGAGGCAGAGAGGGAAGGGACAGAGGGAGAGGAGAGGGGAGAGGAGAGGCAGGGGGGGGGGGGGGGGGGTGGGCAGAGGGAGAGGAGAAAGTAAGACAGAGGAGAGCAGAGGGGCAAGGAGCAACAGAGGGGGGGGGCAGAGTGAGAGGGACGAAAGAGGAGAGGAGAGGGACGAGGGTGATGGCCGAGGGGGGGGGGGGCTAGAGGAGAGGAGAGAGGAACAGAGGGAGAAGATGGCCCACGGGGTGGGGACAGAGGGAGAGGAGAAGGGACAGAGGAGAGTGCAGGAGGGGGGAGGAGGCGGCTGAGGGAGGAGAGGCAGCTTCGGAGGCGGAGAAGAGGGAGAGGAGAGGGACAGGGAAAATAGAGGCCACAAGGAGGGGGACAGAGGGAGAGGAAGGGACAGAGGACAGAGGACCAGAGGAGAGAAGGGAAGAGGAGAGGCAGGAGGGGGAACAGAGGGAGAGGAGAGGGACAGAGGAGAGGCAGGAGGGGGGGGGGCTGAGGGAGAGGAGAATATGTATACAGTCTATCAAAAATATGTTCTGTTATTTAAAAAATAACTGGCAACATCTTGACTGGTATCGGTTTGCACTACATGTTATATTTGTGAGTAGGACTGCTGTGACAGTCGGATTACATTTTCTGATTTATTTAACCTACAGATAAAATTGGAGACTGCAGCCTTCGCAGACTGGGACTGGGGACTGGGCCGTGTACACTTCACTTTACCAGTACAAGAACCAAGCTTACGTATAAGAGTATTTGCCTGAGCATACAACATCTGCCACGTCTGCAGTGATGATATGCCCAAGATATTTCATTTTAGTTGTAACATTAAACACAACATTTGACTGGTAAAAATCAGGATCATTCACATGTTTGTCCTCTTCGGTTCTACAGACCATGACCATATTCTTAGTTGTGTTATATTTAATATCATGCTCCACACCATAGTCTGAGCAGATGCTGAGCAGCTGCTGTAGGCCTGCGGTGCTCGAACTAAATACAACCAGGTCGTGTGCATACATCAGATTATTCAAGACGATATATCCGGCCACACAACCAGTTTTACACCCTTTGTTCATCCAAATACAAATGAGTAAATCTGAGGACAGAATTCCCCCCTGTCTGACACCATTGCTGACAGACACAGTTTCCCCACTTAATCTGGATAGTTTTGTTGTGCATACAAAACCATTAGAATATGCACAATATATTTTAGTACATATTTTTGTATCGATTTCATAAATATTTCTTGAAATATACTGAATTAACATACCCACACTCTCATACTGTGTGGCATGTTTGAAATCTTGAAATCAACCTTGAATGTCAGCCTCTTTAAAAAGTGGGAGGACATGAATAACACTACAGTACTTGTAGTAGTAGTGATTCTACACTATCCCTGGGCAGGTCAATATTTCTTGGCAAAGTATCTGTGCTCACATAATAGGATAATATTTCTTCTCTTGATAGAGAGCTCCAGTGCACATACATTTTATCACTTTCATTATTGTGAATTTCAGTTTAAGGTAAACACATCCCTAATGGAATATGATCAGCTGTTGAAGTGTCTGTCAATGATGCATGTGCTTCTGCTGTGGCTACAATGGTCCAACCATGAGGTGGTGTGCCAAGCCTCACTTACACTGCGTTCCAAATGATTCTGCAAATGATATATTTCTCTGATTTAGCCAAATAGTCAATATAAATCACAGTCAATAATGAAAGTCATCAACCTCTAGAGTACAATTCAAATGTTATTGAACAAACTTACCAATGATAACAGTATTTTCTTTTCAAAAATAAAAACTTTAAATGCACTGTGTCAAATTATTATGCACAACAGAGTTTCAAACCATGTTGTTTTTGTAAAGAACTGAAAATGGTCATTTGTTAAATTAGAAGCATGAGCAGGTCATATTTACTTAAAACAAAAGCTATTTCAAGAAAACATCTTAATAGGTCAAGTTACATTATAACATAGGACCCTTATTTGACAGGAGCTTCACAATTCTTGCATCCATTGAACTTGTGAGTTTGTGGAGAGTTTCTGCTTGAATTTATTTGCAGGATGTCAGAATATTCTCCCAGAGCTGCTGTTTCATTGCTGTTTCACTTGAAGATGCTCCAAAGGTTTTGTCTGTTTGTCTGTATGTCTATGTCTCTGTGTTAACCCTGCGACAAGTTGGCCACTGTCCAGGGTGTACCCCGCCTAAGGCCCAAAGGCACTGGGATAGGCTCCAGTCACCCGCGACCCCTAACGGGAACAAGCGGTAGAAAATGAATGAATGAATGCTCCAAAGGTTCTCAATAGGGTTGAGGATGGGGGCCACACCATGAGTTTCTCTTCTTTAATGCCCATAGCAGCCAATGATGCAGAGGTATTCCTGGCAGTATGAAATGGTGCATTGTCATGCATGAAGATGATGTTGTTACGGAAAGCACGGTTCTTCTGGTCAGTTCTGGTCAGTTTCACACCTTCAGGGACCCAATGGGGCCAACCAGTACATGACTCCACCTACATCTTGCTGACAGCCTTGTTGGGACATGGTGGCTGTCCACCAGCCCTCCACCACTCGATCCATCTGGACCATCCAGGATTGCACAGCACTCATCAGTGAACAAGGTTGAAAATGAGTCTTCATGTATTTCTGGGCCCACTGGAGTATTTTTGCTTGTGAGCATTGGTTAATGGTGGCGGAATAGAAGGTTTATGCATAACTGCAAGCCTCTGGAGGATCATACACCTTGACATTTGTGGGACTCCAGAGGCACCAGCAGAATTAAATGAGTGACATTTAGAAAATGAACCTGACGGCTCTATTTACTTGGTGGCAATGTTAACAATCTTTAAAATCTGTTTATTTGTTTGGACAAATACACTTTTTCATCTTGCTGCCTCATTGGAAATCTGGTTAAAATTGGAACATCATGCGCTGCCCGGTGGTCGAGTGGTTATGGCACAGCGCACGTATGCCAGGCTCCAAGTGCAGGTGCACGCACTGTTTTGAGTTTGATTCCTGACTCTGACATTTACTGCATGTCCTTTCCTGTCTCTCTCATCCCCCATTTCACACCACGTTCCTATCAATAAAGCCTACGGGCACAAAATCTTAAATAAAGAATTTTGAGTATTGTGACCAGAGTGTGTGCAACTCCGACAAGGCTAGGCTGCCTTATTTTTGATAACTTGCACAGCTGCAAAGTAATGCAGAAGTTTTTCAAAACATTATTTTTGCATATGAAATGTATGTTAAAAATGTGTCTGTAAATATTAAATTGTATTTTACTTTTTATGTTAAAATGAAGTGTGCTATTAAATCAATGAAATTTGGTTTCCCCCATGCACACCAATCCACATTGACCTAATTTGCATTATGAACTGAAGCAGATTTTTTTCACAATGTTCATTTAAAAGTTAATCAAATCAAAATAGTCATCCTTTGAAGATTGTAACGTCCATACAAATGTTTGTACCACCTTTTAATTCTCATTGAAGTGAACGGCACCAGTCATATAACTGGATAATGTTCAAGGCAGAAATTCCTCTCTGGTCAAGATTCTTCCTGTGAAATCAATCAAGAAGTCCAGGTGCCTCCAAACAATCTTGACTGATAGTGAAAGTGAGGGGTCCAGTGCAGACGCTCTTCATGACCTAGAGAAAAAGTTGGAGCACAATATTCCAACTGTTCTGTTTAATTTAAGATCGACAAATAACATGGAGGTTGTCCGGACACCCTCCGACAATAGAAATTCAGTCCTGAAAAACAATGTATGAACTGGTGACAAAGGGCAGCCCTGGTGGAGTCCAACATGCACAGGGAACAGGTCTGACTTACTGCTGGCAATGCGAACACAGCTCCTGCTCCGGTCATACAGGGACCAGACAGTCCTGTGCAAAGGGCCCCGGACCCCATACACCAGGAGCAACTCTCAAAGGACTTCACGAGGGACATGGTCGAAAACCTTCTCCAGATCCACAAAGCACATGTGGACTGGTTGGACAAATGCCCCTGAACTCTCAAGCACCCAATGGAGAGTATAGCGCTTGTCCAGTGAGTCACGACCAGGATTAAAACCACTCTGTTCCTAATGAATCTGATGTTCGACTCGGTTGGATTCTCCTCTCCAGTACCCTGGAATAGACCATACACCAGGCATGAGGAGTGTGATCCCTCTGTAGTTGGAACACATCCTCCGTTCCCCCTCCTTGAAAAGAGCACCACCCCGATGAGTCAGTCCACAGGCACTGTCCCCGACCGCCAAGTGATGTTGCAGAGACGTGTCACCGTCCAACCACATCCCAGTCGAGGTTACCTACCCTGCACAACAGCCCGCCGCCTTTCCCCGCGGGCAAGGCCAGAGAAGTGGAGAATCCAGCCTCTCTCAAGTTGATGGGTTCCAGAGCTCAAACTGTGAGTGGTGAGGTGAGGCCGACTATATCTACTCAATACTGCTTGACCTCCCGCAGAAGCTCAGGCTCTTTACCTCCCAGCGAGGTGAGGTTCCATGTCCCCAGAGTCTGTTGCTGTGTCCAGAGTTCCAGTCGTCAAGGCCATTGACTGCTGCCCAGATCTCTGGCACCGGTCCCTTAAGGATCCTCCTGCAGGTAGCGGCTCCATGGGAGGATGGCCCCACAACGCTCATTCAGGCTGTGCCCGTGGGGAAAGACCCACCCAAGACCTGGCTCCAGGATGGGGTCCCACCAATCCGGGCGACATAACTGGCCTTGTATTGATTCTTGTCATGAAGGGCTTCTGATTGTTTCCCCAACAAACTTTTTTTTTTTCATTAGATTTCAATTTATTTTTGTAACGCCCAAAATCACAACAGTAGTTGCCTCGACGGGCTACAGACGGGCTACAGACGGGCTACAGACGGGCTAGATGACTATTAGGCCCAGGGTCCTCCTCATATTCAGACGGTGATTCTACAAACAAGACCTGCTTCTATGGATAGTACGCTTTAAAACATACTTGGCTAACAGTATAACTTCTGTCTTCAGTATGCTCAGCCAGACTTAAACACGAACCATTTGTGTTCATGACCAAATATGTTAACTTAGGTAAACTTTTTAGCATTTTGTTTATCACAGTTCAGGGAATTATGTAGACTAACCAGTCACATTTGCACTTTAGTGATGTTACTGTTTTTTAAGGTATGTTTTAATGCCTGTTTTGAATTCACCCAATGGAATTATATAAATACATTTCATGTGGCTGCTGTCCATGTTTTCTGTTTTTTATTTAAAGAATATAACACATTTGTACATACAATTGGTACTTAGTCGAATGAACTAATAAATAGAGGCAAAGAATAATAGGCCATGTTGAATGTGCTTATACTGTTTATGATATTGCTAAAATTAATCTTTATTTGTGGAACCAGTTATCGCATGAAACATTAGCAATCATAACGGCGCAAAGGTAAAGAGTGGATGGAGAAGTAGGAACAAAAGTTTTTGTTTTGATCTCTTTCAGTCAGAAAAAGCGCAGATAAAAATATTGCGAGGAAGGGAAGTTAGGATGATCTTTAACCCCCCAAAAAGTAAAGCTAATGAGCCACCTCAGCTGCCCAGTGAATTTAATAACCAAGCAATTAAGTATTTCAGAAATCAGAAAGGTCATGTTATATCTGATTTGAATAATCCATTTTTTTTTCACACTAATATGGCAAAGATAAAAATTAAAGTGAAAATTAAAGAGTTATTTGAAAATTCATTGTACTTTGTCCAATAATTACGACAATTAAATCCTTTTCCTATCGAGGGAGAGTACATTTCAAATGAAAGAAACTACAGTATAAAATACTATAAATCTGTCTTTTATAAGCTAAAACCCATAATAACAGAATAGATTTACATTTTAACTTGGGCCGAGACATTTCTTCTTCTTTTAAATGTGTTTAAAATAAATGTACACATTAATTCATTTGACCCTCAACCCTCTCTGAATCAGTTGTTGTATCACGGCCTTTCCTTCCTTGTGTGTCTGTGCACACCGAGTGCTAACGCTAATGGTAGTTTCCCCTATCCGCGGCACCTACGTGGCTTTATGAAGGGACTATCAAAGTCTGCAGCTTGGCTTTTAACTCAGAACAGAACACAGCACAGGCGAGCTTCTGTGCATGCACTGTCCCAACCATTAAAAAAAACAAAAACGTAGGTTCGAGTTCTCAGAACATTCCTGTTTTCACCCTCCCCCTATCCCCACCCTATTACAGAAACTTGAGTATTTGTAATTAGTTACTTTAACCCCTGGTTTTGAGTGCGTTCGAGTAGTCCATATGTGACAAGACAAAAGCGTGTAAGACCTGTTCAAAGAGATAAAGATATAAAAGATTTGATTTTTATTGGTTTGTAAAAATCCCTGCCTAAGGTAACACCAAGGATGGTGACTGTGAGACGCACTTGGTTTTTTAAGGGTCCCAAGTTGACAAGGGAACAAGAGGTCCAAACAATATCTATGAATCCATCGTAGAGGAAGTTTTAACATTTGTTTTATGTCTATCTGTACTGTACATTTGAAACTTCATCTTTTAAAGTTACTTTTTCTGCTTTAACCATTTTGTCCTCTTTAAAATGTGTTTTTAATATAAATTCATGGTCCCGATGACAGAATTACTTTTGTTCATCCCAAGGGGTTTTTTACAGACATGCATCCAGCAGAAGAAAATAGAAATGATCAAAATATAAGAAACTAAAATGAAATAATAGTTACAAAGTACATTTTTATCAGCTAAACCCCCAGGAAAAACACCATACATTTACAATGAACTGAACTTAGATCCTGTGGGGCAGCGGCAGTTACAGTCGGTTGCTGAACGAGCTGAACGAGTCCAGCACAGGGGAGGGAAACTCCTCCTCTGCTACATGTCCAGCTCCTCCCACACAACAGCACAAACATCGCCCACCTTTAGACCTTTCCCCTTGCTCCAGCTGCTTGTACCTTGTACTTATCCCTTCCGCCCTGCGCCTCGCTCTCTCCGCCTCACCTCCTCTCCCTCTGTAAGCATTAGCCATGTTAATCACCTGCCTCAGCCCACACATAATGTGCTCCGTGCCTGTTTACCAACATCCCTGTGCACCCCAAACCAGACCGTATAATCCATCCCCTCCTCTCTTAGCTCCACTCGACATATGTACTGCTCTGCTGCTGTTGTTTAAATATTTCTGCGTTAACCTTTTGATTGAGACAAAGAGTGGCACAAACGCTCTGCTCCTCAGGCAGGCCCAGCACAAACAGTGAAGCCATTACCCGCACAGTCAGATCTCTCCGCCCAATGGGACAGGGAGACATGTTGGCTGTCAGCGGTCCGGGCTCCATTGATCCAGTGTAATTGCATTTGCCGTGAAGTTAATGAGTTTTTTAAGGGAAAGTGGCCATCATTGTGTGCGGCCGTGACAGATGTATGTAAATGGCCTGTCCGTGCGTGTGCTAAAGAGGGGGCTGACAGGACTCACGGGCTTGGGTAAAAGTGCAGAAGGGAGAACACAGAACAGAGGAGGCTACAGCTGTGCTTAAAGTTGAAGGTGTATGTAAATATAAAAACAATATATATTTTTAGATTGTGTCGGTGTAATCCCTCCTCCGTCCAGGAGTCTTCCATAGTAGCACAATCAGAGGGGTTAAGGAGGCAAGAGAATCCTTCCTTCAATCGTATGGAGGTTTAAGATTCAACCTTCCCGTTGTTTATAATAGTTTATTGAAACCTTGGAGACGACCGAGGCATTCTGATGCTGATCAGGTACTCAATGAAGAGGGAGCGAAAGTCAGTGTACAATAGGATTTTAAGGCCCATCAGGGAGTTTCAATGGCCCATTATCAGGAGGTCCCGCCCTGTGGGCAGGGTTTACACAGACTAGGATACATACCTGAGTCCAGATGACTACAACTGAATCTTTTTTTTACTATTTTTAGATTGGCTTTTAATTAAAGGACAATTACAATTCTGGGTAATTTGTTTTGTTATTGCCCTTATAAATATTCTCCTGAGTACATTTGCATTTACATCTTTGCTTTACTAGACAGTTTTAATAATGTATCAATTCAAAACCACACATTGCTTTCTAAAGGTCAGGGGTTCCCTCATCAGAATGTGGTGTTTGCACTCCATCTACAGACTGCAGAGGGCATTACCACAGGGAAATAAATAAACGCAAGCTTTCCCCGACATGTAAGATTTGATGGCAGAAATGTTCAGCGTTCAGAATCTGGAGATGATTTGTGAACTTAAAACTGGGGAAATGTGTTTCCAGTAAATTAGAAATTGAATATTTTTGTGACACTCAGTTTATTTATTATATTTTATATTACCTTTATTTCATCAGGCAAAGCATTAAGAACAAATCCTTGTTCACATGTTGGCCTGGGAGTGGTAGAGCGAACACAAGGGGAAGGGAGTGAACAGAGAAACAATTTGCTTTAACATTAAGTAATACACAGTGAGATTAAATCAGTCGTTAGTAAAACATTTACACAAGTCATTAAAAATGTGCTTTGCATTAAAAAGTTGAGCGAGAAATTATAGACTTTGTTTTAATGAGTTCTGAGCAAAGACGGAGAAGAAAAGTCACCCCTGTGAACAGGATTACTGAAACAAGCGTGAATGAAGCAGCAGGTTTTGAAATGGGTAAAACATGGTCAAAGCCCCAAAAAGTGACGCGTGTTTCTTTTGTTCATTTATTTATTTTTACAACTGACCTTCAAGAGCCTTTAATACATTACTTTGGTAATTCATGTTAATGGATTAAAGAATGGTGAAGGTTGTTTATTCAACGTTAATCATGTTTGCTGCATAGATCACATGTATCTACTGTGGTATACAAAAATAAAGATCAACAACTATTCAGTTTATCGCTCTTTTGATACATCAATAGATCAAGACTTTACACTTGACAAACAAATTAGTGCTGTGGTGAAGGGTAGCTTTTTCCATTTGAGGCAATTAGCCAAAATAAAGTTGTCACTCTTGAGAAACCATTTTGAAATTTTGATTCATGCTTGTCACAACACAACTGGGTTATTGCAATGCTCTTTATGTCAGCAGAAGCCAGTCTTTACTTGGACTTGGCAGCTAAATACCTAAATGGCCTTGCCCTCAGTTAAAGCCGGTTTATAGTCCTCCGTCAAGCCTCAGTGGGACTTAAACTGTTATAATCTGCAAATCAACATTTACTTTATTCACATTTGGCTTGTGTACAGACATTTCAGCTGCATTAAGCTGTATATATGTGTATTATATATATATCTCAACCAATCACAGAACTCCGGTCCAAGGCACTTCGATGCAAAGTAACATTTTTAACGTAGAGGCACGAACACAGCGCAGCAAGAGCAGCAAGCTTTCTGATTGGCTGCTGTGTGCGTAAGGGGAGGTGTGCAGCACTTCCACGTAGACTTTTCAGCCTTTCACCTCTGTAAAGTTAGATTGTTTGGATTTTCTATTTTGTTTGATGTTTTTTGGGCCCAAAGGCTTTATTAGACAGGACAGCTGTAGTGTGAAATGGGGAGAGAGAGGTACTGTAAAGCCATTGGGCAAATGGGCAAGGCCAGGAATCGAACCTAAAACTCCTCGGCAGTAGTAACCACGCATGTGCAACGTTATGCACTGACCCATCGGTGAGTACACTCTTGTGCTTTTCAACCACATTGAGGCTCTTTTGGATTTGCATAACAAAAAAGTAAACGTTGTTTTCAAAACGTATCTTATTTTTTTAATTAATATTCTTTCGGATTTTTGGAATACATCCATTTTGGTCAGGGGTTGCTTCAGCAAAAGAGTCTCACTATGTTATGGCAGATTTTCACTTCAAATTTCCTTCATGTCCAACCAAGTACATAACTGACTTGTTGAGGTAATGTGTCTAATCCGAGGATAGAACCGGCTACCTTCTGCAGTGAGGGCAATAGTGATGATGTGGCGGTTTCTCTCTGCATCGTGCAACACCAAGGCCATTGTTGTCCTCCATATAAAACGACAAAGCACTACTCCGGTGATAAAGATGATAAAGATGGTTAGCATGTTAGTGGCGCTCCAGATTCCTCCTGCAGAGGTCATCCTTGAACGTGTCCGTAAAAATGCCATCAGTCATAATGACACAGGCCATGAAACACAATGCCCCATTTCAGCCCCAGCGCTGCCTTCAGGGACCCTGGGAAAAGATCGTTCGACTCCAGTGCATCCAGCAGACAATAGCACAGCCTCTGTCAAGTCCAATGGCTGCGGTCATTTTGTAATAAAAGTTAGACGCAGACAAATGTGGCTCAAACTTTTACTGTTGCTTGTGCAGTGACGTGTTAGATACAGAAGTGTGAGCTGTAAATGTGGTGTCAAGATTAACATTTAGTTCAGAGTAAATGTACAAAATGTTGTTAATTCGTTCATTCATCAGCATTTTCCCTCCTCTGTGCTATTGTTTTCTGTGTAAGCGGCCATATTTGTTTTGTTACGGACCAATCAGGTGTGTCCCTAATTGGCCAATCCCCTTGTCAATCACGCGCGTGCAGTTCGTGGTAAAAGCATGTGATTACTCTTTTTTTTCTTAGCCTTTGGATCACACTTTTGCAAGCAACTGTACGTATTTATATGAATGACCGCTGATGATGAGGAAAATTGGATCAACTTTATATCAGCGAGCCAGATAAAGCCGTTCAGAATGCTTTTACTCTACTGTAATCAAGGTGCATTTCCACAAGGTGCATTTACTGCTGGTCAAAGAAAAGAAAAGACCACCGGGAGTTTGACCAGGAAAATGAGCGTGTCCGGCTCTGTTGCTTGAAGCCCATTGACAGTCCAGCACGTAGCAGCAGGTACAGCAGGTATGAGGTCACAAGGTAACCAGCCCTGCATGTAGTCGATACTTTTGTTCACATTTGAGAGACCAAAGGGCATGCAGTGGTGGAAGAAGTAGGCTATTCAATTTATTACAGACACAGGAGAAAAACATTACAAAAGTAAAAGTAGCACACACACACACCAAATACAAATACGAATATCTACTTCAGTAAAAGTATTGAAGTACCCATTTAAAAATATACTTTAAGAGTAAAAAGTACACATTTTTCACACAGATTTTGTAAACTGTTAGAGGGATTTAACAGAATCGTGCTGCTCTTTGGTCAACAAAGGTCAATTTAAGTCAATTTCTTGTTTTCTCTACTGAATGTTTTTGTTTGTGCAAAGCTGGCACTTGAACTCATAACCTTTTAAACTGTGTTCACTGCACAATATTTTGCATACAGGGAAAACCCACTGAAAAAATCTCAATACACACAGAATATCCAAATAAAATGCCAATAAAACATCAATTAAAACAATCAATACAATTAACCAACACATAAAACCACATTTACACATACACTATGAGATGAAATCAAGTAAAACAAGAGCACCGGCACTGTGGGTGGTCCTTAACCAGTACTTTAGAATCATTAAAAGGCATGAAATAATAATAATTTAAAAAGTCTCTTGTGCTTTGTTCCACAGGAAGAGACCAAAGATGCTGAAGGCCTTTTCCTGATTCGGTATTGACTCGGTGGGACTGTAATATAAATAATAGATCTCAAGCAGTGAATACTTGATCTGACGTTCAACATACTTGATAAATAATCAGGCAAAATTACAATGAGCGCTTTATAATGCTGTTCTCTTCTGTCATCCAATGATTGCCATTCTACTTCAGAGTATAAATGACTGTGGTGAGTTCTGTATCCTTCTCCTGTAATCAACTTTAGAGCTGAACCTTAGAGCTGAACCTTAGAGCTGAACCTTAGAGCTGAACCTTAGAGCTGAACCTTAGAGCTGAATGATAAACTGAGTTCTTATATATATAATGCTTGTATATAATATCACCATAATCTAGAATTGAGAGAAATGTAACCTGGATTAAATGTTTCCTACAATTAAGAAGAAAACACGTTTTATTTCTAAAGAAGAATGACAATCTGGCTTTAAGAGTATTTGCCAGCTCTTCTTTGTGTTTGATGAAGGAGAGTTTATCATCAATCCAGATGCCCAAGTATTTGTACTAGCGTACCTTTCTTTGTCTCACGAGAGTGCCTTTGGAGAATAACATACATTTTCTTTTATTTCAATTCATGAACAATTTTAAATTCACAAATTTTTGTTGAATGGAGTGAAAATCTACTTGAGTATTCACTTGTGCAGCTGAAAGCACCCTATCGTATAAAATCCCATCATCTGCATACAACTGGATGTTACTGTGTTTTAGATTATGACCAATTGAATTTATGTAAATTGTAAATAGAAGTGGTCCAAGGACGGACGCTCGGGGAACACCTTTGTTAAAATAAGAAAATTCAGATTAAAAACCATCAGCAGAACCAGCTTGAGCTCTATTTGTGAGGTAATCAGAAAACCACTTTTTTGAATTTATATCGAACCCAATAGCATCCAGACGAGCCAAGAGAATCAATGATCTACAGAATCAAAAGTCCTTGACAAATCAACAAAAACAGCAGCACATTCTTCACGATTGTGCAATATAATGTATAACTTTGGTAGCAGCTCTGATAGAACTATGCCCTGGTCTAAAACTGGTCTGTTAACTATTTAAAATGAAAATAACATGCACCTGGTTACTTAATAGCTTCTCCAAGGGTTTATCTAGATAGGATAGTTTTGTGATTGGACAGAAGTTATTCACGTAATATTTCTGGCCTCCTTTGTGCAAAGGGAGAACAAAAGCAGTTTTCCATAATAATGGGATACTTTCAGTTTGAATTGTGAGATTAAAAACAATAGCGTAGGTTCGAGGGTCTCAGCTCCAGTGGACTTTTTTGGATCTGTAGAGAGCAACATATTAAATACTTCATACTGTGTAAAGGGCTTAAGGGAAAATACTTGATCATCAGGTCTATTATATATTTGGGCAACAGCAATAGAGGGAGCAGCAGCATCACAGATATTTCCAGTGCCAGCAAGATGTTGGTTAAACGCATCACAACTATATTTTTTCGTAATTTGGTAAAGAGGAAACAGAACTAAATAAAGCGTTAATGTAACCATTTCCCAAAATTTAGCAGAATTGCCCTGTGATTCAGTGAAATATGGAGGCAGTAAGATGCTTTGGCTTTACGAACAGCGGAAACATATTTATTGCCCTTATGACAAAACTGCTGCCAATCTGCTGCTGATTTGGTTGCCTTGGCTTCTGCCCAGGCTTTGTCACGCTCTCGAGATAATGCAGCGATGTCTGAACAAAACCAGGGATTATTCTTATTTTGACCCTGACTCTTTTAAGAGGGGCATGTTTATCAGTAATATCATTCAATGTTTTAATGAAAAATTCCAACGCTGTGTTTGACTCTGAAATGCTTGTGGTAGAACCAATGACACTATTGAACAGATCAGACAGAAATTCTTGTTCATTTAAATGTTTATAGGCTCTTTTAACAGTTATACTTGATTTGGATTTAATACATTTTGTGTTCCGCACACACCAATAGGTTCAAGTCGGGTGGGAGCATTAATAAATTGTGTGAGGTTGAACTCATTACAATTGTTTTTTTAGACCGTCAGAAGTTTTGGACAACCAATCGATGTTCATGTCACCTAAAACAAGTAACTCAGAATGATCAAAAGTGGAGAGGAACGTAAAGAAGTCCTCTTGCTCACCGACCGGTTCAGACGGAGGACAAGTTTTACTATTATTTTTCCCAAACCCACCTCTAGGGCTATGTCTTCAACACTCTTTGACTTGGAGACTTTGAAATAAAAAGATACAGTGAAAATATTTATAAATATTGCTACTTCACCTCCATCAAAATGGAATATATTATAATTGTCTAAACAAATGTCGCGTCTGAGATTTTGAAAGTGAGCCGGGTTTCAGAGAATACAAATATATTTTGTCCCCACTCTAATAAAGTCTATTTTTGATTGAAGACTTTGCACATTCACGTGAATAACTCTAAGATCTTTTTTATTTAAATGTTGATATATATAGATCCATGTTATGGACATCTAATTTAGTATTTGCTATAGGCAGGCTTTTAGTAGCTTTAATGTTGATTTAGTATGATGTGTTGCTTTGCAGGTCTGCTTTGACTCTGTTCAATTTATTATTCACCACACAATTGTGAGGCTTGTAATCAGCAGCTGGTTCCTGTCCCGTTTGAATAGGGGCAATAGAGTGTTGGGGCAGGTTGAGCCCCTGACACTATCATTCTCCTGGTGATCCTGACTGGTGCCTTCAAAGGGCCATTCGAAGTCACCGTACCTGATTGTCACACATTGACTGCTGCAGATGTAAGAGTGAGGTCGATGTTAAAAGGAAAAAAAAAAACGAGATCCATACATAGATCACATTTAAACAGTTCAAGTCTTTTGAAAAAAGCAAAATTGTCCTCATATGGAATTTGCTTTGCACCACAGTATGATTTAAGCTATACATGCAACTGCCTGAGGCAGCTGAATTTCAGGCACTGGCAGCTGACACATTTTTTAAAATTGTATTTATTTAGGAAATGGTGGGACGATGCATATTAATTAACATTTAAACAAATGCAAATATGCTAGATTATAGCCTTTGGCTCATTTCCATCTGCAGATCCCCGGCAGGCTGACGTTACTGAACAATAAAACCTACATATACTATTTGCACAGACATATGGACAAAACGTAGGCAGACAAGGGCAGTGTCATGTTAGCAAAAACATTCAACAGTAACATAAGCTGGAGAATGACTAAGGACAGTTGGAATTCAATTTCCCGTATTGATCATACCTTATGCATTAAGTCCTATTGCACTGACTCCCTTTGCATTTTTAATTGCTTTGGTAGATACAATTAATATTGCAAACGTCCAACTTTTAAACTTATTTTGCTCACACATGATCAGGACGAGAGGGATTTAAGCCGTGAGACATGTCCAGAACACATTCACGTCAGTTTGTCTGAGCGGATATCAGAGTTACACTGGCACAAGAAGCTAGTGGAGTTTTTGTACATGTAAATGCAAATGAAAGTAAAATAAAGAGGTAAGGTCTTGTTCTCAGCTGAGCTCTCTTTTGCATTGAATACACATTACTGCAAGTGTTCTACATTTGTTTGTTAACAGCTCATACCTCAGTTTTACCAGGAGAGCGCTTAAAGGGATACTAATTTCATGTTTGTTGTCCAAAGTCATGGGCACAGTGAAGGCCAGGTGCGGTCGCTGGAGACGGTTGTTTAGAATGGTGGTCTTTGATGACATAAATAACCCACATTAGAGTGTAATCTGACTTTCATGGCGATCGCATTGGCCTTGCTCTTCCCTTGGCACAAATGCATATGTTTAACAATGTCCTTTCCAAGTTTATTTCAAAGCAACTTGGCATCATAAACAAGGCCAAACTGTATCATTTTGTTCTAAAAAATCAAGGGTTATCAGAGGAATATTACAAGGGCTCCAATATATACATTTTAACCTATTTATTACACAATTTAGGTGCAATTATTGAACAAAACCTTTTTACTGTTGAGGTGAGAAATACAGAGCAAGATCTTTGAGGAAAATGTTAATTATCATAAACCTACTGCATTAAAAAAGAGCTAATTGGGTTCAAAAGGAAACTTCTTTTATTGAGTGCAGATATAGCTTTGAGGCCTAATGGCCTGGTGGGGTTATTGCAGTACTCTTACATCACTCGTTTTGTGTTTTAATTGGGACTGTTTGGTTTGCCACTGTATTCTGTCAAAAGAACTAAACATAATCAATTATAGGATAGCAGTGCTCCCTTAATGAGGCTAGGCAGCTACAATATACAAATTAATGAAATTAATGCCTTGTAGCTTGGTTAAATCAAAATGAATTTACTTAAGTTCTGTTTTTTGGACCTGTTCTTTACTTGAGTTGTATTTTAGTACTTGAACTCCCCTACATATACAAAACAGACTAATTCGATATTACATTGCTGTACATGACGGATGATCTATTCACTTTTCCTTTATGGATAGAAAACCAGTTCACTTCCATCTCTGTTTCAACATTAATAGCAGCAGGGTGATAAAATGGACTTAACTGAGCTTTTAACCATGTCTGAGCCTCAAATCCCATTCATTATAACTGTGTGCTTACATTAGCATGTCCGGGGAAAGCTAGCTTTTATTTATCTTGCCTTTGTAATTCCCTCTGCTGCCAGTAGGTGGAGCTCTGACACAATTCCTAACATGGGAAATGCCGTACTCAGAGAATGACATATTTGGTTTTTGTGGACAGTTTTAAGTTCTAAAGGACAAATCTGTCAAATCCCACAGCGCAGGACATCTGTTGGACAGTCAGCCAATCTGTGGAACTCACTACTGACCGACATGGAGAGCATGCCTGAGTTCAAAATGTTCACCGCCAGACTCAAGTCTTGGCTCAAAACAAACCAAAACTGGTTTTACTATAGTGTCTACTATATGTTTTTAAAAGTTGGACGTTTGCAATATTAATTGTATCTACCAAAGCAATTAAAAATGCAAAGGGAGTCAGTGCAATAGGACTTAATGCATAAGGTATGATCAATACGGGAAATTGAATTCCAATTGTCCTTTGTCATTCTCCAGCTTATGTTACTGTTGAATGTTTTTGCTAACATGACACTGCCCTTGTCTGCCTACGTTTTGTCCAGCTGTCTGTGCAAATAGTATATGTATTTGATTGTTTTGTGCACCCTCTCTTCGTTTCCTTTTCTTTTGTAGTCCACGACACATAACCTTACAAAGCTCCCACACACCCTGATCATGCATTTACACAAACACTCTGCGTTTGCCTGACGTTCCCGGTCCATCCAAATGGTTAGTTTGTGTTTTATGTTTTCTTGAGGATGCCCTGAGGTTGAGACAATAGTGATATGTGTGTGTGTATATTTGTCCATTTTTTGTGTGTGACCCCTAAATATTTTTAATAATTGTTATCTCTGTTGGGTTTAGCACTCAAGTCTTGAGGATGTGGAACTTTCACCCCACTTAAAAATATGTTAAATATTATAAGTAAACCTTAAGTTCATTATTCAAGTTTAAATTCAAAGTGTAAAGTTTGTGAAAGAATAATGAAAAAAAAATTAAAGAATAGTTAGGACCACATTAGTTGGCGTGTGTGTGTCTATACATATAGTGTCAAACTCATTTTGGGCCTCGGACCGAATTTCAATGCTCAGGGTGGGTCACAAGCCGAACATAACGTGACATTTATATCAACATTTTAATAGTTTTATGTAGCCCAGTAATAGTTATAGTGCACATATCTGCAGCAGGTGAAAGTCCATATTCATGCACCATTAGCAGGAACAGGAATGTGGACTTGTGAAATGAAACGTTCATATCACAGACATGTTGCTGCTCAGACTCAATATGAGCTCACTATTTTTGTAGCTTAGTGAGAATAAAATGTAGTAAATAAAATGAGTGTATTCTGAATGTATTCAGTGTCCAGCTGTTCAGTCACATTTTCAACATTTTCATTCCGCCCCGACCCACCCCGCACCCTTTAAAGGGGTCATATGATGCTTTATTTCTATTGTGCTGATAGCGATAAGACGACAGAAAAGCACAAAGCGAGTCTGGCCATGATTTATTGACTGAAAAACAGCAGAGAAGATTCCCAGCGCCATGTCAGAGCTACGTCAGCTGTTGGAGAAACATCAATAATCGCAGACAATGTTAGAACATGTTTAAAAGCTTAAAACATTTTGCTAAATATGTTGCCCTTAAAAAGGTTGCATACTTAAATGCTATGTAGCTTAACCCTTGTGCTACCCTCAAAGATAGTGCTAGATAAAATCCAAGTGACTTGGATTGGATTTAATCGTGTAGTTTAAGAGGCATTTATTCAAAACCCTAGTCTTCACAGAATAAGTAATAAAGAGTATCGGTAACTTGATCAGAAAGCACGGCATTAACTTCCACTGCTAAACAGATGACATACAGCTGTATTTATCAATAAAACCCGATTAGATCGATCAAGTACACAGACTTATTGCTGGTGTGAAGGATATAAAAACTGGATGACACTTAATTACCTGCTTCTTAACCCGGGAAAAACAAGGCCCTAAACGTCTACTAGACTCATTATCTGAGCAGATAGTCACACTGGACAATGTCAATGTAGTCTCCAGTTCTACTGTAACCATGGCGAGTTATTTGACTGAGAGCTCTCGTTCAAAGTGCATATAAATAAAGCCAGTAAAAACAGCTAATTTTCATCCGGACAGTGACCTGAAGATGACCTTGGCATTGCCATGGTGACAGGAATGCCGGACGCTTTTCTTTTCTTTATAGCACCATCCCTGTTTTTGGAAATAAACATTCCTTTGGGATATGAGACTGATGTCTCTGGCACAAGGAGAATCTTCATTTTGAACATAGGAATACATTTTTCCAGCTTTCAATTTGAAACTGGATTAAAATGAACTCTCAGGAGACATTTCTCTCCCAAGATGAGAGCTAAGACTCAGCTAAAAGACAATGCAGTTTTATTAAAGAGACTTTACCCACATGAAAACATTACTGCGTACAATGTCAATATTGTCAATATTGTCTGCATTGATTTGGAAATGTCTTGAGGATGTTTAATCCGTGTAATTTGGTAATATCGTCTATAATGTTTTACATATTGGACAATGAATTACTCACTTCTTTCTCAGCCCCCGATCAGTCCTCCTTACTCTGCATTTATGCTGATTAGATGAACATTGGTGCTAAACCAACCCCCCGAGGGTCAGTCAATGAGAGAGAGACGGGAAGACCAAACCAGGTTCATCAAGAGGTCTATGAGGAAGGACCTGGAAAAACTCTCTCCCCTGGTTTAAACTAATCTAGCTAAAATATCTAGGAAACAAAGACATTCTAGAGAGAAACACCCACGGAAGCTAACTTTACTCACTCCCATAAATAATTCTTTGTCCGTTTTTAGATTCAAATTTTGCTTTAAACTGGAACATGCAAACTCAGGCAAAGGACCTTTTGCAACTTTTTAAGTCTACAACTAAATTTGGAACAAGGGCGATCTTAAAAATTTAATGTCACCCTCTTTCATAAGTGGGAGGACATGAATATCACTCTAGTACTTGGACTAGTAGAATGACTACATCTGCGTAATTTAGCTAAAATCAGATAAATCTGGCCTAAAAGCGATGCTGAAAAACTTATTTTATGCATTTGTTACATCTAGATCAGACTACTGTAACTCCCTGCTCGCAGTGTGTCCTAAAAGCTCCATAAAAAGCTTTAAAAGGCCTCCCTGTTGAGGTTAGAATACAATTTTATATTCCCCTCCTTAATAATAAATAAATGACATGGCCCCATCCTACCTCACAGATGCTATAGCACCTTATCATCATCCAAACAGAGCACTTCACTCTCAAAATGTTGGACTTCTGGTGGTCGTAAGACTTTCTTAAATCACAGTAGGAAGTAGAGCGTTTAGCTACAAAGCTCCTGTGTTATGGAATCAGCTTCCTGTCCATGTTAAAGAGGCCGACACAGTCCCTTCATTTACGACCAGGTTAAATATGTGCCTCTTAGAAACAGCTTATGGTCAGGCTAGTTAGGAGCTGAAATAAAAAGAGGGGCCCCACCGATACTACTATCTTCACCTTTCGTCTAACAGCTGGACATTTTAAGGCACAAGCTCAAGGACCAACCATAAACAACGCCAAACTGCTGGCAGCACAGTAAGTTCTACAAGAGCTGCAACGCCCTTCCCCTTCCACCAGAGGAGGCAAGACCTAACTTCTGGAAAAAGACAAGAAATAATCACACTTATTTTTGGCAAGAACTACCCCTATTCAAGCCACATGAAAAGCCTGTAGAGTGCCTCGATGAACTCCGGTACTCGCTAACTCAGGTATGTACGGGGCCCCCATGGCAGGGCCCTGGCCCAGAGTTCTCGTCTCGCTGCCAGCCTTAGGGCGCTATTGGAGCACTAACATGAGAGACTCATGTACTTTTAAATAGCAGCACTAACAGTCTCTTTGTAAAATGAGTTCAGTACCTGGAGAGTCTTGTTAAGATTGCAGTTTATTTTCATCGTCAAGTCTTTTCGTCTTTCTTTTTTTTAGCACCGGAGGCATATATTCTTTTGGACCTGTAGACCACATTCTGTTGTGTCTTGCCTTCATTTTTCTCGCGCAGGTCTGGTGCCTCAGTTGCCAGTTTGTCATTACAAATAAATGCTGTTTGTGCTCTGTGTGCGCTGCAGCGCTAGCAGCACTACTGCGCAGTTTGCACAGCAACAGCACTACTATGCTGGTGGCGCACGCTGCGCTTGTGCTTCGCATAAATCAGGTTGCCAGATTGGGTGGAGAGTGCGGCCGGCTGTAAACTGACCTGGGATTTTAATCGGATCGCCGGGACGTTAATAGGTCCACATTGAAAGTGTGAGCTTGAAGGTATTCTGGCACAGAGACCGGTGGGTGTGAGCAGCGCTCCTGGGTTAGGGGGCTGGGTTCAGACTGAAACCAGTAGGTTTGATTTCCAGGTGGGTGGAGCAGATGGTCCGGGACCTGGGATCAGCTGGAGGCCAGCCAGCAATGCGGAAGGCGGAGCCCAAGACATGGAAGGCAGGGTCAATGGTGCGGAGGGCGGGGCGGTTGTGTTATGAGGTTGAAGGGCGAATCTAGGGTGCCAGACGTGGGAACTTGAATGGAGGAACTACTGAGGCACAGGTCGAAGGAAAAGGCTGGTGCCGGCCTCCGGCTGGTGCCGGCCTCCGGCTGGTGCCTAGAACCAAGACCAGACACGGGGAATCTGCGTTCCAGTTCTTTGGGTCTGGAATAGCCGTCGTGAGGTTGTGAAACAGGCCCCCATCCTGGCGGTGTTTAAATCCAGACTGTTTTGTTTAGCCGCGCCTGACTGAAATACTTTAATCTGGTTTTTACTATTTTAAATACATGTTAATTTGTTTTTATGTTTTTATTTATTCATTGTGACTTACACTGTATTTTGTGTTTAAAACGCTGTATAGCACTTGAAATTACGAATTGTCGTCCACAAATACAATGTTATTTATTGATTTATTGATCGGGGCTTGAACCCTGTGTGGAGGATTGTTGTCTGCTAGAAGTAGACGGAACAGGGTTGAAGGGAGCCTGGGTTGAGGGAGCAAGCGATGTCGCCGAAGGACGAACGAGAGGAGCAACCGAGTGCTTGAGGAGGCTGGAGTGGAACCTGGCAATGCAGTGCTTGTTAGTGGGCAGACCTGGAACCCTGGGGCTTGAAGGGAAGGAGTGGAACATGGCAACTTGGCGCTTGAGGAGAAGTGTGAAACTTGGCGACCCGGTCCTTGAGGAGAAAAATGGAACCAACAACAAATATTTTATTTCCCAACTGTTGTTGTCAACAGCATTCCCCTGACACCCCTAATCGACTGTCTAGGTCAGGGATTCTCAAACTGTTCAGCATTGGGGCCCCCCTACATGTAATTTTCCCCTATGTTTTACGTGAACTCTGACTTTATAGGCTGCCCTTTTTGAGGTTTATTTGTGTGATAAAATATATATATATATAATATATATAGCAGCCATTAGGTTAGTTTGAGTTCTGGTTTTAAAACATTTTCCCTTTTCCCTTAAATCATAAATAAACAAGCATTTTAATTTGGTACCAATAAAAATATATCGGCATTACCAAACCAAATTGAACAGCTATCTCTACAGCTAAATGCTGATAAAAGTCTGATCTGCTCCTAACAAGAATCTGTATATGTGCTGCTCTCTGCTCCATCTGTTCCTCTCTTCTCCTCTTTCAGGACAATCACAGTTATGTGTTCACATGTGTGCGTAGCCGCTGATCGATCGCGATTATCCGCCCAGTGCGCATTTATTAAGACTCGCTCTCAGACTAAGAATATAGCGGGTTGTATTTAGGTGGCTCCTGGGTTGTTTTACATGAAATAAAAAGAGTCAAAAATGTTTCAATCTCCTCTGATGTGATGTTTTTGTTCCACGTTTCCCCTCGCTCATGGCCCACCATAAGCGCTCTGAGAGGGAGCGGAAAGACATGGCTTTCCACAGCTGGTCACTGCAGTAATGCCACGCCCCCTTCGCCATTTTTTTTTTTTTTTTTTTTAAACAAATTGTTGCATTAATTAGAATTGTTTTCAATCAAAAACAACTTAAATTGCATTCTATTGAATTGCTTACAACAATTATTTCATAAATCAATGCATATGTTAATTTGTCCTCATTCTATAACTTCCATTAAACTCCACACCACGGGACCCCTTTTGAGAAAGCCTGTTCTCAAGAGAAATGGGAACACGACCAGGTCAAGTAAGGCCGAGTAGATTAGATCAGAGTAAAGCCGGTGGAAATGAGCCATAGATCATTATTACGGACACAGTCTAAATACTGTGACATGGATGTGTTGCAGAGTGGAGTGACTTCAGAGGTCACCGGGGCAACAACCTAAAATTTGGCATTGATATATTTGCCTACATCCTGATTACAATTGCAATATCCTATCAAATAAAATCAAGAAAGTAGGACTAACAGGGACGCGCTCTTTAAACTTTTATTTTACAGCTACATCTTGTGCTGGCTTTTAAATATCTGGTGGTAATCTTCATTATCAGTGTGGCAGCCCTGTCTGAAGAACAAAAAAGTGCCCATGCTCAAAGTACAAAGGTATAGAGACCACCAATGCTGAGCATCGCTGGCCCTTAATTCCACACACTTTGAGACACCTACACAAATTGTACAGCTCCATTCTGTGCATTCAAGTGTGAGGCATTAAAGTCTCTAAAGCATCTGAAGTCGTACTTAAAAGAAGTACCACAAACCAAATACTATCCAGAGGCTGTGACAGGAGCTTTATAGTTCTACAGAGTTTTAAGGAAATAGAAATAGGAAAAAAGATTTGATTGTGGATAGACTTATTTCTTATTGGAGAAATGTTGTTTATTCAACCAAGTTCGGACATTTCTGATGCTCAAGTAGAAGGAAAAATATAATGAAAATATGAATGATTTGTTATCACATGAGCATGTGGTCTTGCAAGTGCCTGTGACCCCAAGAGTACCCAGAGCTCTGGTCCTAACGTGAGTTATCAGCTGCAAGAACACCGCTCTAACACAGCAGCCAGAGCTGGGTCATGAGAGCGAGGCGTAAAGCCTTATGAGGCTCACTCAAGAGACTTGATTTGGGCAGATGTGCTGTTACAGACTCACAATAAAAATTTTACGTACATGACTGCCACATTATGTTTGGGATCTACCAGAAAAGATAACGTTATATGGAAATGAGCGATCGCCAGTCCAAAAACGTTTTACATCAGGGCTGAGAGATGAGAACTTTTGCAAGTTGGAGGAAGTGTATGTTTTGTGCATATGTACAAAAAGCAGAAAGAATTCAATAAAACGTCTTTGTAAGTCCCTGTGATGGTTAAATATGTTTGGGGGGGGGGCTCTATCGCTAAAGTTACATACGTAGTTCTGCTTTGAGGACAAATTCCAAGTAAAGTTTTATAAATGAGACCCCTTAGTTGTAGTAGAATATTCATCTTAATTTGACTAGTTAGATTTGAGTTCTTATTTCAAGCTATTTACCATTTGGGGAAATTGCACCATTAGTAAATTTATTCTCTAATTTCAAGCTGATTTGTTGTGTACGGAGCCCAGGAAGTGCCATTAACAGGTCAGGAAAGTGCACATGCATGCACTTCATCTCAGCGACCACAGCAGAGTATCTGGAGCATGCTCAGACAGGAGGGATAAAGAGACAGATCCAGGATGCTCCATGTACAGGTCCAGTCACAAACCGATTTGAATAGTTTGCAGCCCTGCCCCGACTAGAACAACGGTCAGTGGTCACTGATGTACCGCTGAGCCCAATGTCATGCTGCTTATTCTTCAATTCTAACTTTTTAACAGACAGAACGACCAACAGTTGGCCCTACAGGCTACAGCGGTGCCAATTTGAGCTTTCATTCATTTTAGCTTATATAGATGAATGTTAGTCACACTTCAGATCAGACGCTCCAGATGCTCTGCTGTGCTAGCTGAGATGATGCACGTGCACTTTCTCGGATCCTGACCTACAAACTTGTGCGACTTATTCACTCAGGGTGCAACTTACTACATTTTTTATTATTACAATTATTATTATTATTTATTTCGTTTATACATGTTTGGATTTTTTTGGTTTTGTTTTCATTTTTTCACAATTTAAAGCATAAAACAACCAAAACAAACAGGACAAGCCTAGAGAGAACAAATAAAGTAAAAATTAAAACAAAAAATAAAGGAACCAGGACTTACTTGGGAGCACAAGAAAAAAATATTACTGAAAAAAAATGACCGAAGACATTGTGTAGGCTCAGTCATTTTGGAACGAGAATTGTGTTGAAACAGTTTGTTACGTCAGATAAGCTATTAAATATTGTCCAAACGACTCAAATCCTAAAAAATGGCCCACCGCTCCTGACACGATGCCAAATGCACAGGACACACTTACCCTCACCTCAATGAGACACTGCAGGACAACACCTTTCTGCTAATAGTGAACAATACAACGTCCTTGTTTTAGTCCTTGATTAAATTTTTCTAATTTGAACATTTTCTCCTCATTTGACCCTCTCGAGTTCACTTAGAAGTGGATTTATTTAGCCTTTGTTTAACCTGCTTTGTCTCTTTGGAATCACTAATCTCTTTATCATTCAAGCCCTAGTTCCAAACTGGCAGCAGCTCAGAGAAATGTTTTTACTCATTTATTTTTTAATCAGACACATCTTATCAAATCATACTCAGAGACAGTCTGCACAACACAGATATAACAAATGCCTAAAAAATACTAGGAGGAAGACAACACTTGGCACTTGACCTCAACAGGTAGAGAAATCCACCATGTTGATGGAAAGGAAAGGGTTAAAACTAAAATTAAAATAAAGAATAATAGAGGGGAGATAAAGAGTTTTTCAGAAGGAAAGGGAGTAATAGGCCAGCATCAAAGACGCACAAGGATCCTAAATAGTGACTTTCCGCTACACATTTTACCTGAAGCTGGGTTAAATGTCCATCACCATTGTGGCGATATCTCCGGAGTATTTGTGTTATGTTTGTGCCATTTCAGCTCCTCTCGGTCCAGTCTGTTCCAAGGTCAGTTTGGCCAGGGTTTGGTTTTAACCCAGTCTACAGCTGGCCCAGCACCGGTCCAGATGGTGCCCCCGGAGTCACATGATCCTGGGCTGATGGTTCTGGAGGAGAGGACAGCGCAGGTGACATTCATGGGCTAAATGTGAAAAAGGGCAGCAGAAGTGACAATCTCAACCAGTGTTCTAAAAGAGTGCATGTTTCTCATGGTATTTTGAGCAATATACAGTTATATATAGTATTTATATTCTATCTATCTATCTATCTATCTATCTATCTATCTATCTATATATATATATATATATATATATATATATATATATATATATATATATATATATAGATAGATAGATAGATAGATAGATAGAATATAAATATTCTATCTATCTATTCTATTTAAACTTTTAAATTAAAGCAACTGTCCAAAATGTGTAGGTACATTCAGACTGTTTAAAGACAGTCTGAATAATCATATTTTTAACAAAACAATACAGCCACAATAGTAGTTCACCACCTCCAGATGAGGAGGAAATGAATAATACACTATAAACCGTTTGAGTGTCGTAAAAGGTGTTCTATAAATCTAATAATTCATTAAGTAATGAATTAACTTAGACAGCGACAGAGATTATCCCAGTGTTTGACCAGTTCACTTAGGAGCACTTTGGAACGGTTCTCTTAAAGCATGTTCATGCTAATGCCTTAGCTTTGCATCGTGGGGCAGAGCTCTGCCATGTGACCAGCTGACATCACTCAAACATAGCATATTTTCTTAATATATCAAATCGATATCTTGTAAATACGAGTTTGTGGTGCTGTGAGATATGGCTACAGCTAGCGGAAATAAGGTGACCAGATTTGGGCACTCAAAAAGGAGGACACTTGGTGTAGGTATTGTGTAGCACCCTACGAGGCAACAGCTGTTGTGATGATGGATTTGCCTTTCGACTCAGCTCTTTCTTCACCACAACGGTCCGATGCAGCGTCCGCGTCACTGCAGATGCTGCACTGAACCGCCTGTCAATCTCATGCTCCATCCTCCCCTCACTAGTGAACAAGACCCCGAGATACTTGAACTCCCACTTGGGGCAAGGACTCCCCACCCACCTGGATGTTTTTTAACATATTTAATAATTCCTTATAAGACAGTTTAGGAGAAGAACTTTTTGGTCACCAATGTATCCACAGGTAAAATATGGACCACTGGAAGAAAAAAGTTGGGAACCACCTTTCTGGTCTATGTGGTGGTTCCCCTGTACCTATATTGGCATTACCAAATTGAAGCGTTAATTACCTAAAACAGCTGTCTGTACAGCTAAATGCTGATAAAAGTGTAAAGCAGAAAGACTGGTGTCTGTCCTCCTCTCTGCTCTATCTGTTCCTCTCTTCTCCTCTTTCAGGACAATCACAGTTATGTGCCTTCTTTTGTTCATATTTCAAGGCAAATTTCATATTTTGTGCAGGTGACTGTCAGTACACCAACTCTGGTGCACCCGTATTTGAGGGACATCATATGCTCAAGAACATCACCACCATGTGACGATTCGGGCGCAGTCCATCATCTGACATACATTTCTACTGCGACAAACTGTGTTCATCGAGTGCTTGATTGTCGGGTCATGTGACATAGCACATTAGTTGTGTTACATAATAAAGATATTCATATGTTACATTAACCCAGGATTGCGGTGGTACCAGCTACATATAGGTGATGCTTGTGTAGCCCTGCTAAAAATATATATACAACATATTAACAATTCATTTCCACAGAATATATTTCCAACAGAGCATATAGAGCATATATAGCATATACTTGAGATGCCCATGTGGATTGGCCTATGTGGGCAAGACCACTAAAGACTGTGAGTATGCCAAGGCAATGGTTCTCAACCTGGGGTGATTTCAAGGGCTCTTCAAACGATAAAGAGAAAATACTAAATGAAGTCAAGTGTCTTAAACGACGCTTGACACATTATAAATCCAGTGTAGATTCCTATTTCTGGCCAACAAAATGTATTTATGTTGGCAATTTTTTTTTAAATATATTTTTGGTGTTTGGGGGTTGCAAATCCCAACAGTAGCTCCAGTCACAGAAACATCCCATGGTGGTGAGCTTTTAATCTATATACTGTATATATATATATATTTTTTATTAGGTCAAATGACTTGTGCAGACCAACTTTCTTACAACTTTATACATAAATTTGGTTCCTGCACGCTCCCTTTTCAGTACAAATGTGCAAGTCTCTCTTTCTTTTCAACACTCTGAGGAACGCTACAGAACGCTGTGGTGTCCAGAAAATATAGACTCCTTGCAATTTCTTTCCGCAGACCCGCATCGTAGTCAGTATAAACTATAAACCCAGCTTGAGTCTGTGTTCTCTTGTATTCATCTGACTGTCGTGCTTTTCCACGCCTTCTTCTCGCAACGCAACAGAAGAAGTTGACAAAGGAGACGTTTTTGGGTTCACTCCATCAGTCTGCAGCGATTTTCATAATCTTGTAACGCCATCGCGAGTACAAGGATGATTGCCGAGCAGATGGACCATGTTTCATCATTGGTCCTGAAATAACTCGACAGTCAACAATAACAAACCCAAACAATGCCTGGCTGTTGTACTAAGGTTAGATAACAGAAAATAAGGTAATAAGCAATATGTTAGATGCACAGCAAAGGTATATCATGAATAACAACAAAAATAAAAATAAAACACATGTCATTGTATTAAAATATATATTCTAATTTGCAATAAATCACACAAGGGGAGGTAGTTTTAAGCCTGACTTTGAACCCTTTTAAAAATCAGCTGGCAAAACTCTTAACATCACACTCTCTCTCTTCCCCCATCGGCTAAGATATCCATTTGGAGTTTGCCGATTAATCGATCAGAACCAGGGCAACCAAAGCATGCACACCTCCCAGTCATTCGGGGGCGGTGGTCAGGAGGTGCAGGGGATAGGTGGTGTTTGTAGGGGGGGTTCACCAAATCTCCTCGCTGCCTTGATCTGGTTGATCACTGAGTCAAATTTGGCCCTTCAGCACCGAGCTTCACTCAGCCTCAGGATCATCGGGACCACGCTGAGTAAAAAGTGGTGCAGTTTGTCCATTTCGCTGTCAGGCACAGGTGGTTTGGTGGGGAGGGGGGGGTTGCAAAGTCGGTCCCTTGCGTTTTCCCAGGTGTACTCCACCACCTCCTCGTGTCCTGAGGCGTCTGTGAAGTCTTTCCCCTTGGGTTTCTGAAATGTCAGTTATGCAGATGCCCTCCCCCTTGATCTTCGGGACCGACTTGTCTCTGTTTCTGAAGCAGTAGACGGTGCCAACATATATGATGTTGGAGCCCCTTTTCCCAGAGGCGCTGGTGTCTGAGATCGGTCAGCCTACACTTCACTTGTGGTTGGGCGCAAGTTAGTTTTGAAGATGTGCAATGGCAGATTATTGTGTAATATCATTACAATATTACACACACTATGTCGCATATATATCTTTCAAGTTAAATATAAGAAGTTAATGATGGAGCAGTTCCCAGACCAACACAGGACACATGGACTGAGGTGTTTTAGACACTGACACCAAATACACTCGTCATTAAAGTGAGTGACTATGGGAGGAGCAGCGATGGAGATGTTTTGTGGATTAGATCTGGGGAGAGGGATGGAGAGTGGAACACTTCATGTGCCCCCCAGTGCTTGTCTGCTCCTCACATAGCCCCACTTCCATTTGTCATTGTGGGGAATGCTTCTTTCCCGCTGAAGACCCTACCCTGTCCAAGAACTCAATCTTGACAAGAGGATTTTTAACTACAGACTATCCCGAGCACGGACGGTAGTTGAATGTGCCTTTGGCGGGTGGAGGGTTTTACTGGGAAACATAAACCGGATCCTCAGACACATGAACTCACTCATCATTGCACTTGCACAACAGAAGCAAAAATCAGCGCTTAGAACAGGCCAGGAACCTGTTCTTCAATAGTCCTGCTGGACGTGTCCCGTGGCCCAAAGGATGGTATAAGTGAAGGATTCATTGTTTACTTTTGATTCATTTAGCCACATAATGTCTATACAATTTTTTTTGTATTTAATATGTTAAAACATTTTTTTAATATCTCTTGAATGTACAGTATATTGTATCTTGATTTCCTTTTGAAACAAGGTTCAGCATTTGTTATGTTGTCACATTGCATCAATTAACACATGCGAACAATGTCTAACCTTTGCCATTGTGCCACTAGTAAATGAAAGTATATGAAAACAAACATTTGCTTTCATGTTATTAAAATATGTTAAACTGCTCCACAGTAATAACATGGAAATAACCACACTTAAGTAACAAAAATATGTAGAGTATGTTTAAGCATGTACGTAGAGTAGTTCTAAATGTACAGGTAAAGGCCCACAGAGATCCACATAAGTGTAAACTGTACACTGTTACAAACTATGAGGGAATATTTATTGCTAATAGTGATGATGGCAATGAGGCTAGGTACACCCCCTGAACCTAACAATCATTAACTACATTTTTAGAGTGATAGAAAGTACTGGCATAAACAATAAACTCACCTTCAACTCCCATAACTGCTAGCTATCTCGCGCCTTATTGTTTCTTATGTCGTTCTTATAGTAAGGATGTGATGTATCATAGAACATACTGAGGCTTTGATGAACTTCTCAAATGATAAACTTGAAATGATAAACTTGTTGGGTTATTTTCTGTTTTTTTAATCCAACAAAAAGGTCTGTGCTGTTTGGTACAAAACCTTGGTCATGATTTTAATCCCAAACGGGACCGTGCCGGATCAGTGTACATGAGGCGTTAAGCTAAAATATGTGCTTTGTACAGGACAAACCATTGGGTTATTTGCAGATGTAGAAATAACTTAATTAATCAATACACATTTGGACAAAAATAGATTAGACCTTTTAATATTAATATGGTGTACAATTTGCATTTATATCTTTGTTAATATTAAATATAGTATGGAAAATACACGTATGAATACAACATAAAATAGGCATTCATATTATATGCAATGCTTAAGGCCAGGTGATTCTCCAAAAAACAAACAGTTAAACCAAAAAAGGAACTTACATCTGAAATAATGTCTTTCTTGGAGAGGTCAATGGATGTGAAATAAAGTGTAATACAATGTAAATGTTGGTGTTTGGTTTGTACATTTGTACTGAAACTTGGGTAATATAAATTAGAGGTAAATAATGAACGTAGAAAAGGTATCGGGTCAATATTTTACCAGTCAAGACCTTTTGTTTTGACTTAACTATTACTCACTATCTGAGATTACATTGCTTTAGTAATGAATGTCTTTGCCTCAGATTTAGCTTCATAATTAAGAAAAACTAAGATCGCACTCACAACACAAGTGCAACACCGTTACAAATGTAGTAAATTCTTTCCAAAATTGTGTTGCATTGGTACAATTACAAATGAATGAGATCAGGTTTCAGGTTGTAGAGAGCAAAAACAACAAATGAGTCTATGTCAGGCTTGAATTTCACCATTGCGCGCTTACTGGATAGATTTTGTGCTAAATAAATACATACATTCCTTATTGAAAACCTACTGCATTGCCCAGCTCTTGCACAGCACATGCTAAGGACAAAAGCACACCTCTCCATCCGGGTGTCATTGCCCCCACCTGCGGTCAGTTGACTGCACTCAAGTTCCATCAACATTCCATATGATGTAGCTTCCATCATTATGGCATTTCTCATCATATTTCTCGTGCAAGTTTGACAAAAAGAAAAGTTCCACATTTGCACGATTATAGCTTGTGCAGTGAACCAGTCCTGCTTCCACACCCGCGTTTGTGGGCGTGTCATGTTGTATTGGTGGAGGCAAGTCAAAGTTTCTGACCTAAAACGGTGAAATAACAATCCAAACAACATTTTCTGAAATCAATGATCTCACACTGTGGCATGTGGTGTCATGTGATAAATATTTTCGTCTGTAATTATACACTCGTCCCTTGTGTGAAATCACTTAGTTCTGCTTAAAAGCCTAAAACACAAATTTAGTGTAAGCAAAAAACATTCCTTGTAATGCAAAAAGACAATAAAAACACGGTGTGCTGTGAATTCTTAGAGAAGTGAAATAAATGCTCTCTAAAGCTGACAATAAACCAAAATTAGTTTTGTGTTAACGCTCGCTTTAGACACATCTCACAGCGCCACAAACTGGGACTTGCCAGTTTTTGTAAATTACATCTTTTTGTATATTACTAATATCTGTCGAATGATTCAGGCTTGAATTAGATTTTAAGAAGACGTTTAGTTTTGTTTTCAGACCCCTGTGCCCTCAAGCATGGGAACGCACCCCGCTAGTAACCCTGACCATGCTGCACCACACTGGACAGGCCTGGGTCCAAGAGACAATGGAATAGCCATAGACCAACAAACTGGCACATATATAACGGTCTGCCTGGAGAAACGGTCTCTACTCCATATGAACGGTTCTTCATCTGCCTAAGAGAATTGGTTCTCCTCCTGAGCTTGGGACATCTGTCTAAGGACACGCGATGCTGGGACATTACCAAGTCCCTGTGAACATTATTTATTCTGTTTTTCACGGTCGCCCTTCGAGGCAACCGCCGTTGTGATTTTGGGCGCTACAAAAATAAATTGAATTGAATTGAATAAAAAGGCACACTTCCTGAATTTAAATGCTCTCTAAAGCCAGAGATGTTTGTGAGGTGTTTGAAAAGGTAATGTTACGGATGGTCGTTGTTTGTTCGGTTGACAGAACTCAAGCAGCGGCTAGAATGTCACGGACAAAGTGAAAATGTGTCGTTTTGTGAGGTCGTGAGAAAGATTCGGGCCTGTATTGCAATGGAAGGTAATAAATCCAAGTGTGTACTCATTGTAGATTGTTTTTGTGTAGCTTTATCATCCGTCTTGGCTGACCTCATGTCACGTTTAGGAGACACGACCTCTTGTATGCTGTGATCCATTACATCTGGTAATGATGAGCTTTCTTCTTGGCTTTCCTCAGTTAAAAGCCTTTTCGTTCCATGTTTGGGTGGGCATGTTGTTTGGCTGAGACAGACTGTTGGGGCCCTCTGCTTACACCGCTGCTTTCTGGATAGCTCCCCATCTGTTTGTTGCTGGCACCTTTTTGTCATCCTCTGAAATAGGGCCTTTTCCACCTTTTCCCCCTCCGGCAGTCGCTGGGGATATTTCGACTCCGAATTTGACAGTCCTCAACAGCTGTGCTTATTTTTCCCCCTTTGAACATGATTTATCTTTATTTCGATAGAATCTCACCACTTTCAAAGCACCTTAGCCCACATGAATACAAGCTGAACTAGCATTTGTTTGTCCGATGGAGCGTCCAATATTGCTTTGCAGCGTGACATTACAATCTATTTTTCTAACTCTGGAAAGCGCTATTTTTTTATAGCCTTCCAAAGCTACTGCTCTCGTGATTTTGAGCCCTACAAAAATAATTTGATTTGACTTGACTTATAGCAAAAGGCATTTTCCTCAACTAGACGAAATGCAGGTACAATCCCTTTAATAAGATAACAGGTTGAGGAATCATGCTGTTATTCCGAACTATGGGACAGTTTGCTGAGTCATAGAACACTGAGCTTTTTTTGAGCAGTGTCAACCTCCTCCACAGCCTTTTTACAGCCCTGACAATAAACCTGCAGCAGTCACGAATATATATATCCAAGAAGAACAGGTGGTGGTTTTATGTTGCATTACTCTCTCAAGGCTTGAAAACTTGTTTGAGAATGCATATTTCTCTAGCAAGAGACAAGGACACAATTTGAATTCCAAAGATTGTGGCAGGAGCTGTCAAGCAATGTTGCCAAATGTATGTTTGCAATTTCAAGGTTTTATGTTGCAATATAAGAAGCTATTTTGCAGAGAATGGAAACTAAATCTTGATCATGAAATATTCACACAAATCGTTGTGTGGGTTTGACATGGCTTTAAGAATGGTGGATGAAAATGGAAAAGATAAACCTTTACTGCTCCCATTTTCAAACATTTTAAATACAAATCATCGAGACTTGACTTCATTTTGCCGTTCATGGGCAGAGTTGAATAAGAGCAATTTTTTACTTTTGGGTAAAAGCTAGGTTTATATCTGAAATCTACATGAGTCAGCTGAGCATGGAACTAAAATAATCTTTCTCTCCTACAGAAAGTTTTTCTTTTGGACTAATCAGGATGTGCCACTCATTCGCAACAGGTGGTGAAAATCAACTAAGAAGAGTTTATTAGAATTGTTTTTTCTTCCCAGATCTCAAAAGGCATCCATTCAGTGTTGAATGGTTGGTTATTTACCATTTTTCTTTCAATCAGCATTGTTTTGCCTACGTAAATTGTTGAATTTGTGTCGGTAAAACAATGAAAACATGACATTGATTCCCCGTTGTTTTGAAGACGTCATTTCAACCATTGAAATTCTGACACTTCTGACTTAAATTCAATCATTGAACATTTACAGCAAGCGATAACATGTATTGAAATCCAAGTGGTCTGGTCCAATGTACACACTTTTTTAGGGACAAGCTGTAAAAAGTACAACTGGGCTGTTTTCAGGTCGGCCTGGTTTTATCCACGTAAGCGCTACAGTTGTCGTTGTTTAATGGGATTGCTTCACTTGTTTTGTGGGGCCTAGGCTACGGTAGAATATAATTTGTCACATGTTCGGATCAATCTTTGTGAAACAGCAAATAAGTGACGTCAAATTTGGTTTGGAAACAATTGAAATGAACCTTTAGAAAGTGTTTATTGAATGTCTGAAATTAGTTGAAGCCTCAATGATGGTTCAATGTTGATTATACTTTGATCCACAGTTAAAAACAGACTTAAAATCAATTAGATGTTGAACGTAACAAGCGCTTTCAATGGCAATTCAACGTTTTGTCCTCAGTGTTGATTCAACCAAAACACCGAACTCAATATCGGTGTTGAATCAGTGTCCTTGTGCTATCTGGGTTCTCGTTCACACACTCAGAGCTGTGTTTGAGTTATTCATGCATGTTGAGTCATATGAGTCATATTTATTCTCCTGCGTTCGCCGCCATTGCTCAGACTATCCCCCCCCCCGACACAAACTCACTGCTATTTACTTACTTGGTGCACAACACACAAAAATAAATAAAATAGATCATTCATGAGAACTGCAGCTCCCCGTTGTCGGGCGATTAGCATGGTTTGAGAGTGCGGCACTTTGTTGTGATGATGATGATGATGAAGGGCAAGTAGAAATCAATGCCATCATTTTCAACCCGCGCACAAAGTTCTTAAAGATTACAAATATTACAATTGTCCAAAGCACCAAACATTGACCCACGGTTGTCATAATAACTATCTATCTATATATCAGACAACACTATAATATGTGTTGTTGTTGTTGTTGTTGTTGTTGTTGTTGCTATTAATATTAGGGATTTTTTTCTGGTAATAAAGTCAAATCAGTTTTCCCCATAGGCGGCGGGCAGCTTTCGTTAGTGAAAACAAAGGTCTCCATCGAGGCACGACACAGAATATAACAATTAAGTAGAATATATTTTTCTCTGTGTGATCCACTTTGTCGCTACTAAATTTTTCAGGAAAACATTACGGCCATGAACCAATGTTACGCCTTTTATTCAACACAAAAGCCTGAACACCGCGGCGGCAGATTGTCTTTATATCATCAGAGTGTGAGAAGATGGTGAACGTTTCATTCAAAGTGTTTTACAAGCAACAGAGCTGAAATCGTCTGTCACCACACGGCAGTTTATATTCAGAAAGATTTCCATAAAGCCAAATATTTACACACGCGAGCGACCTATTATTCTGTGAGTCTTTATTGAAAATACCAATGCTCCTCCATTGTGGATTCTTTTAGTGTTTAGTGTACAACAAAGACTATAACCGTTATTAAGTTTGAAAACTGTTTTCAAGGGGAAAAAAGGAAAAGTGTATTTTGTTCCACAGAATCTACTTGTTGATATACCAGGCCCACGTTCAGGACATCCTCAAAAGTTGAAGCACAGGTGGGCGGGGTTTGTCCTGCCTCAGCTGTTTTTGCAACAACAACAAAAAAACAAAAGACAGGATTAACAAAAAACTTGTGGCGATAAATGTATTTTGATTTCCTGATGAATGTAGACAATGTCAGCAGAAAATATGCTCCTCACGGTGGAGAGCTTTCGACTGTACGAAAACAGCTCTGGGCCCAACGCTTACTGGTGCAGATGTTTTGTAAAAGCAGCTCTCAGGGTGAAATGAAACCGCAGTTTACGCATTCTTCGTGAAGCAGGAAGCGTTAGCATGCTAATTTGTATTAGCTTTACCGTGATGGTAAACTCTGCTCTGGCCTCTGAAAGTTGTGCAAAGTGCTTCAGAACTCATTGTGGTGAATAATAATAATGCTCAGGATGCATTAGGTAAATGAGCAACACTGTGGACTGCTGCAAACAGTTGAAAATGAACTAGTTCTGTATTTTATGTTTCAAGGCGGTGAAACCTGCTGAACCCTAAGCTTCGCCTGTTTTTATCCGTACATATGCAGTAGTGGCATACTGGGCAGTGTACAATCATGTAATATAACTTTGAAATCGGCTGACACTCCGCAAACAATGCAGCCACAACATTTTTACGACAAAAAAACACATCTCAAACAGCAAACCTTTATATCTTCATATTTCAAAAAATCAACTTTCTGACAAAATGACAATTTCTCCCTCAGAGCAAACGTGGGCTCCGAAACGGCCCAAACAAACTATTAAACTACAGAGAGCTAGAGCCACCATATTTTTTGACAATGTCTAGGAGTTTTGGCAGAAAAACCTCCAGAAGAAGTTTTAAAGCTCATCATGAATGAACCGGGCGTCAGTGAAGTGCCAGATGACTCTTCCTCTGATGAGATAACGATGCACATTTAGATGCTGACAGCAAAATCCCACCAGAACCAAGGTATTTTTTGAGTGGATAATAGAGAAGTAAAAAAATAATAGTATTGCAAGGGTGGGCTTCAAACTCAGGGTTTACGCGTGAAAGGCTAACATTTATCCTATTGAGCTAACCTCACTTTCCAAATGAGTGTGCTAAATGGATAAATAACCTGACTTCATTGACCAATTCATTACACAAATTGGCGTTCTATGTTGTTAAATGACTGCCTGTATTTCGAACTTACATTTAGTCATTGTAAACATTAGCTACAAACAAAAAAGTTAGTTTTAAGTCCGTTAGTTGAAGCTTGGCGCTGCTGTTGCTTCACTTCTCCTCTGCACATGCTCAGTTAGGGCAAAACCTGCTAACATCCTTGATTCCCACACAGGTTTATTCAGCGTGGTTTGAGCATAGATCCATGGGTTTGAGGCTGTGTGGTCCTCAGAGCACATGTGCAGACCTCTAAAAGAAGCTCCTGTCCGCTCTGGTTCGAAAAGCTCATGTTTGAGAGCAGAGCATGACGGGCCCCTGAACACGGCCACAGACTGAGCAGCTGCGGGAGAAGAAGAGCCATGCATCCCGCGCAGTAATGCTCAGCGACCTGTAGAGGCCACTAAAAGACACCGTGGCTTCAGCCAAGCTTCAGCAGCAGAAGTGAGGGGAAAACGGGCTTATTTGGACATATTTTAGAACAATTCACATATGGTTGTGACACACGGTAATTTTAGAAAATATTGGCCAGTCACTGATTGTCTTGATTGCCCTGACCGCAAGCCATTGCTAAAAACAAATGTTAAAACATAAAGTATAGGTAGACTACGTGCAAGGTGTCTTTAATGCACAAAAGGTAAACCAGCATGTTGACTTTATCCGGCTTCAGAGGAGTGCGCAGGGGGTGCACAATGTTTCCAGCCACACTGTAAACTCTCTCAGATGATGTGCACACATGCACTTATACTTGCGGGCAAGCAGGGGAAACCGTGCCTGGTTGTTACGCCACCGTGTTAGTGGATCTGCATTTGCGTCTACCAAGTCCTCTTGCGAATAGCGCGTAAGCTCCATTTCTGCTCGGACTCACTTTGGCATGAGTTGTGGTGGAGCTCTAGTCTTTAACAAATATCCCATCGTCTTCTTTTCAAACGCTGGTGGCTCGTCGTCCTGTCTGACAGGTGGATCACTCTCTCCACCCTCAAGCATCAGGAGCTCTTTGTCTGCTCCACATTCTCAAGATGTTCCACCTGGTACCTGGGATCCAGTAGTCTTGAATAATAGCTGTTGGAGGGGAGCAGCTTGATATTTCTCAAGCAAGACACAGCATATTTTTTTCTTTATTTCAGCTGTCAAAGCAACATTCCTCGATTGACTAAAGGATATATTGGTTCAGAAATTATGTAGCTCAGTAAAGTCAGGTTTCGTTTGTCCAGGGACCAGTCCTCAAACACACTTCGGAGTGCCTCAGCTAAGGGGTCTGCGGTGGAATTCTGGGGCAGTGAGACTTTCATGACGGTCGCTGTCCCGGTTGTACTTGGTCACTCGAGCAAATGCCTCAGCCATCCCTTGCTGTTTTCATGTTTTCTGTGACTTGGGTAGTTTGACCACTGTGGGTGATGAGTAGCCTGGAGCACCCTTAAATTAGAGGTATTACAGCTTCACAGAGATTTTTCCCACGGGTTTATCCACATGTTTTGGTTGGCCTTGCTTGTTTGGTTGAAAGCCAAAATACTCCCAATCTCCTGATGTGGCACTGTTTTCCTACCAGATTTGGGGCTGCAGCCATTTTGTCAAAATTATTTTATTTACAAATACAATGTAGCAGTCTACAGGTGCATGAGCCCCGTTCCCACATTTTCTCCATGGTTTATGCCCTTATGCCAAATACACACATAAATTACACAAAATTACCCAAACTCTTGCAAGAATATTTTAAAATATTTGATTGCAGTTTGGTAGTCTAACACTTAATACTGAATTTAAAAAACACATCAAATGCAAAATTGTGGTGATCGCGGTTACTACTGCGGTATGATTTAAAATAGCGTTAAGGCGATATTGAGGTTACCGCGACAATGACTTGGAAATGCATCTTCAGAACTGATTGCAAATTAGTGACCTATGGTTATTTCGCAACATGACTCTAATAATTGACTTGCTATTACATTGACATTGTGATAATCATTTCCCTTAGTTTGTGGTCACCGGAACTAATGTTTGTTTTTTCAGAGGTGACTATTGGCCCTCATCTCTTTCTCCGGGCCTATCAACTTCAACCACCAACCATTTTCACGCTAAGCCAAGTTGTCTAGTTATTCAAAGAGACCCAGTTATGGTGGAATATTGGTGAAAATATCTCAGTGCTGTTGATTATTCACAGGGATGTCTAATATTTTGTGACTGTATATTCTTTGATTTTCAGAAGTGATGCAGCTCCACTTCCTGATGAACGATGGAGAAACAGAAGAGGACGACGAAGCTCCAGAGACTTTGCGTTTTCTTCCCTCCTGTCCTCCAGGGACCTATCTTGGATACAGTAGTAAACTGTCTCATAGACAACACAAATGATCATGCAGAAAAAAGAAAGCTGGCGGGAAAAATATACAAATAGATACCGCTCACTGTGAAAGACTTGTGTTTTTCCATTTTTCTTGCCATCGTCATCTGGAGGAAGTCCTTTCCTTACTATCACTCGATCCCTGGGAGTCAAATGCCTAATGGCCGATTTGAGGCAATTTTGTGGTCTCTTCACCTCAATAACCCTGAAGAAGATCACGGCAATGACCGTAAGAAAAACACTTCTGGCAGCTGCAGACTCTTCGAATTAAAGTCACTATATACAGAACTCCAGACCGCGTGCATGGCTCATTACCACCCTGACATGAACATCTCTATAGATGAACTAATGGGTCCATCAAAGGCCTACATAAGCATGAAACAGTACAACAATGACAAACCAACCAAGTGGGGCTACAAACTATATGTGCAAGCTGACTACATTACAAGTCACCCTCTTGGAACTTTTTCATCCACACCAGAAAGAGCAGCGCCCCGTCAGAACATGGTCTGAGCTATACTTCTGTTATCCATCTTCTGCCTTTCCCCGTTCTTGGTGGATATGAGAATGTGGGAGCGTGTGGCATAATCATAATTATCTTTTCTTTGTTAAGGTAACACGAAATTTGCACATTTCTAGCATAATTTATGTCAATTGCTGCTCTGTTATTTAACCTCTTCTCTTATACATGGAAAGCTTTGGAGTCTATGTGTAGTACAAACAATTATGATTATTCAAATAATAGATTTGTTGCAATTAATCAATAAGTTGCGATGAATCAATGAACTTGTTTCACCCCTACTGCCAGCTTTGTGAAATAGATAAGACAACTTGAGGTGACTATCTGCTCCTCTATTTACAAGTCTTACAAAACAGTTCGCCGTAAAGTCAAGAGCGAAGGTGTGCGGCGAATCGAAGAGGTCCCGTCCCAGATTCGGTGCTTGACTATAACAAGCATACGAGCGGGGGTGCATTTGTCTGACACTGTTCTCCGTAAAACAATGAAGTGGTAGAAAACATTGTTTTGTTTAGCACTTTTAGATATAGCAATTGTATAGTCACATTCTGTACCAATACTACTAAAGGCTACTGGTGCCAAAGTTCTGAGGCAAAAGCACTTTATAGAAGCTCTCTGTGAGCAGCTTGTGAACTTTGCCAAATCACCAGAGCCAGCAGTAACAGATTTTCCTCCGGCCACCTGCACACCTCCCTATTATGGTGGGGATGGATGGAACGAATAGGAAGTATTACAGGAGGTGCTTTGAGGCTGGCAATAAACAGGTCAAAACACCAGTTAACTGTAGAGAGTGCAAAGTTCCTCTGTGCTTGACTTCAAAGAAGAGCTGTTTCACCATCTGGCATGATGAGAAGTGCTAAATGTGTCAATAGTCTTAATAGCTGTTTGCGGTCGAATTTTACCTTATTTTTGTATGCATATTTTACTTGTTTAAGCCAGTGGAAAAAAGCTGCATGTTCATGTATGAGTTGCAGTGGGCTTAATTTATATTCATAAAGTAATTTTACCTGCGGCATCCTTTGGGGAAAAAGCTGCCTTTTTGTGTGAAAGTTGCACGCCCTTGTGGTCAAACAAAATCAAATTAGTCCGAAGTACACTTGCTATTGATTTTCTATTAAAACATATGCACACGCACATCCATAATGTACCAACATTGTGCTAACTTATGTATACAAAGTTTTCAAAACCATTTCACAGAAAATACTTGTGTTTAAAATAATAAACAATAATAATATTCTACTTTAAATATTTTTTTCCAGTATGATTTATTACAGTTTTGCAACCACAATAATCCGGTTAAGGTTAACGTACACTTTATTGTCCCCATAGGGAAATTTCTTCTCTGCATTCGACCCATCCTTCAACGCCGCTGAGGCAGTGCTCGAGGACCCATCTCCAGATCTTTGTGCTCCGGCTTGGTCGGGACTACCGTAGCTGGAAGATTTTACTTCCTGTGCATATTATACATTATATGTTATATATTTATATATAAATATGAACTGTTATATTAACTGTTCTTATTTATAAGAACAGTTAATGAACATACACGATACACATGCTGTAAACACAATGGATTGTAGCCATGGATTTTGGGTTGATGGGGGAAACGGGAGGAAACCCACCCACGTAAACTCCGCAAAGAAAGGCCCAGTCTGGCCTGGGAGTTGAATCCCGGACCTTCTTGCTGTGAGATGGGTCCCTGGGTGCACTGCTGCAACCACTTCCCCAGCGGATTGAAGAATGGGTCAAATGCAGAGGACAAATTTCCCTGTGGGGACAATAAATGCTAATCAAAGCTATGCTTTGTAAATATTTCAGACGGATGTATTGGATGCTTTATACAAATACAGTTGTACATCATTATGTCAACATTTAGATTTGATCCATTTGGCTCCTTCACTGGCTCCTTCACTGGCTCCTTCCCTGGCTCCTTCCCTGGCTCCTTCCCTGGCTACTTCCCTGGCTCCTTCACTGGCTCCTTCCCTGGCTCCTTCCCTGGCTACTTCCCTGGCTCCTTCCCTGGCTCCTTCCCTGGCTCCTTCCCTGCTCCTGTTACAGACATCCTAATTTAGCCTTACTGACTCAGGGCTTGTCTTCCTGTTGTTTGGCCTGATTTAGTTGGATTACCACAATGTATTTCTCAACCTTATCTCCTATGAACCCATATGAACTTTTTGGCTTCTCTGGTTGAAGCGTGTCTTTTCACCGCCTTAAGAAATCGCTGTCAACCCTGTCACACTCCCACAATCCTTTGCAAGTGTAACGGCACAAAACCCCTATGAATTCATCACTTTCGTGTCATTTTATCTCCGGCTACAGACTACCTTTCTGTACAAAGACTAAGCCAGTTTTCCCCCTGTTCTCCCTAAATACTAAAAGAGCGGTTTCAATGTTATCAGAAAATGATTCACTCTGCCAAATAAGCTCTATATCTCACTGCGCTGAAAGTGACTATTCTCTCTTATTTCTTTCTTTCTACCCGTTTGCCCAATTAGCGGTCCTAAAACCTTTTGTACAAGCTTGACAAAAGAAAAAAACGCTTTTAAATGGGTTGATTATGTCGCAGTAATTAAGAGAATTTCAAAAGCACATCTTGTAGCTTCTTTTGACAAAGTGGTTTAGAACTAAGCAGGGACATAGAGGATTGTAATTAAAATCGTGTGCACTCTGCGGTTGAGGGTGCAGCCTTTTCAGATCAAGTCATAATGAGCCAAAAGGACACCCGTAGATATATTTCTAACATCGAGGCTATTACCGTAGACTTGTTTAAACCAGATTCAATTAAAATGCTGACGGTTGGCACTGGTTTTATCTGTGGCTTTATGACATAAATGTCACGGTGTAGGGGACGAGGGCTCGACGACTACGCTCCAAGTGTAATGAAGTGAGAAGAGCTGAATGCATGACGATATTATATGGGAAGTTGTAGAAAGGTTTTACCAGGGTGCATTTCGAACCATGAAGACTATTTTCTTCTGACAGGAAATGACCTGATATGTACACGATTTGCTTACATTGCAAAAGTTATGAATATGGTGGTGCAAAAGTCAGTTTTTCCATTTAATAATTGTCCAAAGTTATCTGCTTCGTTGCTGTCATCCATCTCCTTGTTACTGCTTTTTTTGCGGCAACCAACAGAGCATTTCAAAGGTATCCATCTACCAATTCTATCGATGGAGTGTCATAGCCAAGATACATTGTTTTAAAGTAAAATGGAATGTTGGTGTTGCCAGACTGCAATGCCTCATTGATCTCAGGCCAGTATTTATGAACAACAGGACACAACACATGGTAGTGATGAGCCACTGGACAGCTGCTCAGTGTGAAGCTTTTTAGGAGGAATTTGGGGCACCACCCGATAGCGTCGAGACATTTACTAATCCTCCAATCAGTTCTCAAAATTAATTATGGTCAATAATCAATTGATCATATTAATTATTATCAGTAGTTAATAGTTCATTCATCTGAAGGTTTGTGAGAGCGTAGCCGTGACACTGACTATGAAAGAAATGATATACTCTATCAAATACATTGTGTTTGGAGAGGGTAATTAACAGTTAAGCATCAGTGATCAATACCAAAATCATAGACTACACCACGGCATTGCTTACCCACAGCCAGCTGGATCCACACTCATTGTGTGTGTCCTTGACATTTGTGAATAAAACATCAGATTCCCACTCTTTGGCTTTTTGCAGCTCATGCTGCTGCACGCATGTATGGCTGCAGGTCAGTGCATCGCAACTTCGCCTAACTTGCTGCCCCATTTTGAGTTGCTCTGCAGACCCCTGCTCTACAGTATACTATCCCCCTGAATCTCTCTCCTGCCTTGTTCTTAGAGTAATGGGCAGGAACTGGCCTGGGCTTAGCCTCTTTACTAGTTTTAACTCACACACATACACTGACAGAGGTGGGGGTCTGAGGAGGAACAGACAGGCGTTGTTTGAACATCAACTACATGGATTCACATCTGTAAATGTTCACAAGACATTAAAATCAACAAACAGACAATTATTATCAGCATGCACATTGTAAATTAATCTGAATTTTGAATTAGCTGAGATTACTATGTTAATCAAACAGCTGATGTTCTTTTAAATGAGGAACTATTTCAATGTCATGTCAATTTATTTCCTTTATGGACGAACTTATCAATTGTTTGGTCTTTGAAACTTTAGTGTTTCTTTTTTGAGAGTCCAAAAGTAGGAATTGTCTCTGCTTATGGGAAAACATCCATCCTAATTACGCTGATATCATCAAAAAGGAGCCATCGCCGTCGCAGAGGTCGTCTGCAGGTAGCCTTCAGTGGTGTCACCACCCTGCACTTTAAAGAGGCGGGGTCAGCAGCGGAGAAACACTTCTGCAGTTTTGGACAGGAAGTCAAGCGAACTGTTTCTGTTATTACAATGTTTTAGATGAATTATGTGGTTTACAATGAACATAATGAAAACTGTTCTTTAAGGCAAACACTACAGGCTTTTTTTGTTTGTTTTTTAGAGGTCAGTTTGCACTTTCAACATATAAACAACACATTTTAATATTTATACCAATTTTATGTAAGATCTAGTTTACTCAAATACTAAAAAAGATTTCCAAGCCCATTTTTTTCTGTAGATGATATATCAACAAGATTAAGCAAGAGTTGTAACCTGACCAATTTCAGACTTATATGTTCCAAATATGGTCACTTACAGTCATTTTAGTATGAAAACATTACATGATGAAAAACTTGTAATACTTTTTTTCTTACATTTGTCTACATAAACTACAGCCAAGGTTTCAAACTGATATCTGTAAATTTAAGCTCTCACCTGCAATGTCTCACCTTAAAAGTGAATGGAGCATTGGAGTTAATTTGTTAAAACACAAATGCATTTCGGAAATGCTTTAACAACATTTGTTCCGACACCTGAATCCGCCTGTGTCCTTGTGGCATTCTTAAGCACCTCTGATTTGTAAACGTAAGAATGATCCACAGTGGTGAAGGCTAAGAAGTAAGGTCATCACCTCCGACTGAGTGAGGGGACTGAAGTGAAAAATCTGTTGAGGTTACAACACTAAAGAGCACTTTGGAGGTGTACGCCAAAGCAACTTCTGACAACTAGAAGAAAATGGCACCGAATCTTACCATGAGTAGTGTCCCCAAAGCCAAAATAGGCTCATGTATATTACACCTTCAATAACTGTGACTGTAACTTGCAGAGACTGATAGGGTGGACAAAAAAATAAAATAAAATCGACCCTTCTTGTGTTCCACGAATTGTGTGTTTCTCAAGTTCCAGTATCTTTCCTCCAAAGGCCACTTTGTAGCACTCGGCTGGTTCCTTCGAAGCAGAGTTAAGTGTCCTGCTAACTTCACCTGGGAACGCATTTGGAACAGGCTCGACTGCACTGTGTCACATGACCAGATTAATGTCATAAAACTCAGAGTTTTTAATATAAAAAAAATCATACTGTATGGATAAAAAGCAGAGGAAAGCCGTTGTGGTTGACGTGGCAACACCAAGTGATGGCAACATCAGGAAAAAGGAACATGAGAAACTGGAGAAATAACAAGGGCTCAGAGAAGAGCTGGAGGAGGAGTGGAAGGTGAAGGTGAAAGTGGTGCCCGTGGTCATGGGAGCACTCAGGGCAGTGACCCCCAAACTGGAGGAGTGGCTACAACAGATCCCTGGAAAAACATCAGACATCTCAGTCCAGAAAAGTGCAGTACTAGAACAGCAAAGAACCCTCAAGCTCCCAGGCCTCTGGGAGAGGACCCGAGCTTAGAAAAATGATGAGAAGGGAATTTATATTATATATGTCCATGTATTTGTGTGTATGTACGTATGTATATATACACACACACACACACACACACACATATATATATACACACACACACACACACACACATACATACAGTATATATATAGGGGAGCGGTGAAAGAAACAAATGTTAAATAATTGTATTTTGTCAACATAAAGCTTTTGTCACTTGTAGACTTATTGTGGGAAGAGGAACAAAACTCAAGTAAGAAACAGTTCATACACTGTTCAATACATTAAACACTCAACTAAACCTGAGATGTCATATTCATCATATACTGAGGACACATCATAACACAGAGTTGTTTTTTTGTAGGATCTGGCAACCCAAAGTTCTCAAGAGCTCATTCTGCTTCCTGATGAAATAATCAGCTTGAGTATCAAACCTCTACATTGCCCACACACTTTCAACAAATACAAAACTGGAAATCAAAATGAAAAGGCTTGATGCATGTGAAATAGAAACATGGTGATCCCAAATCCCAGCAGGCCAAGCATGGGAGCGAGGATCACGAGCCGGTCCTTTGTAGTGAGCCAGTGCAATCTGTTAGAGAGAAAGTGCCAGGATGTTGAACAAGATCAAGCATGTACAACGGTCCTGTTACTAATCAAACTCTTTAACATTAAAGGTGCACTATGTGACTTTTCTGATACAGGGTCTGCCACATGCTTGTTTTCATGCGAAGGCTTAGAATGTTCCACAGTATGACATTAAAGGATACTTTTATGCCAAATTGACTTTGTAACATTGTTCATTCTTCAAAGACACAGCTTAAGTTGTATTTCGCTTCATACACACTTTTTTCATTAATCCTGTTTACAAGCTTCTCGTCTCGGCTTCTTCAGAAAAACATTAAACTCTGAAGCAAAGCACTCGAGAGTATGATTAAACAACAAAACATATAATGCATCATATGTGTCCTTGTGGTGGGTGGAGCTTTGGTGCAGGACGACTTTAAAGCATGTGATCCTTTGTTTCTTTTCCTTTTCTTTCGTTTTCCACTACGTACCATTTTACAATATCACCATACACGGGACTATACATACACACAAAGGCTCTGCCGTCATTTGAAGTTCCCGGATCCATCCTGACGTCCAAGGAACTGGTTATTTTCTGTTTTTTATGTTATACTGTATAAATAAAATGCAAAACAAATACGTCAATTGCCATTCTGTGGAACAAAGCAACATCTCCAAGCAGAATAGTGCACAGTGCACCTTTACGACTATCAGTGTCTGTGCGTGGTTTCTATCTGAGTTTTGGGATTTAGTTGTACTTTTTTAATTGACAAACAAAGCACATTACTTTGCTAGTTTACAGGGCTGAAATACACAGACATAAAATGCAGACTTTTATTTCAGGAAATGAGGAATATTTACCATGCTGAACCGTTGGCTGCCTTTACAGCTGCCATCTGATGGTATTTCACATTATCCACCAGCGCACACCTGGCCTGAGAGCAGAAATAAACCTTTGAATATAAGTATCCGTTCTGCCCTCCTCTCCATATTTCGCTGCATTTCCTCATTTTTTTTCTTCCGGACCGCAGGACACTCCCACCCACATGCACATTCAGCTCCTGCTCCGGCGCTGGCCCCGAATCGTCCATCATTCCACGGATCCAGAGGAGAGGTGAGGAGAGGGCCGAGAAGAGCAGAGCCGAGCATCAATCAAAGCAGCGGAGCCTCAGTCACCTTTCTGCAAATGTACTGCATCACATGTGTTTGAGACGGGAGAGAACCGCTGTGGACAGGAGACGAGCGCTGCACTCAGGATTATAGTTTAAAGAAAGAAGATGAAGGGATTCTCTTCAATCGTTCATGAACAAGACCTTTCAAATGCAGTTAACATGTTCAAATGTTATATTAGTTTTACCGATAGCAGTTGTCATGTTGATTTATTCTTAGTTGCACAACATTTAACACGTGAGTTAAAAGTTGTTATTGTTTGGGTAATCATTGGCTTCAAGTACCAAAACACAATCAGAATTCAATTCAATTCAATTTATTTTTGTAACGCCCAAAATCACAACAGCAGTTGCCTCGAGGGGCGACATTCTGAAAACAGAAGGAGCTCGGCACTTTGAGTTCCTTTGACTAAAACCAATTTGTAATAAACTCAAAAGAGCTCTCTATAAGATTTGTCCTCAGTATATGGCAGCAAAGCATGCCCCATTAATTTACATAATTCACTAATCAGGGAAAGCTAGATGTTTCAAGCAAAGTTTAATAGCCTTTATTTTAAGAGGAGTTGAACAAAAAAACTTTAAAAGAATAAAAACAGTGCAAATGTTTTAAATCATTTATATTTCATTACGCCACTTGATGTTCTTGCACACATTTTTCCAAAGTGGTTTCAAAATATAAATGACAAATAAATGATACTAAATGGCCCTCTACAATGACTTTGGGATGGTATCCCCCAAAAAGTAGTGCAATTAAAGCTTGTATGCAATCTTAATAAGAAACAACAATTAGCAAACGTCACAGTCAGATTATTAAAAATGCATTACATTCACAGCCTTTGCTCAAGACTTTGATGAAGCACTAATTACAGCCTTAAATATTTGTTTGTATAATGCTACAAGCTTGGCAGACCTATTCATGGACAGTTTCACCCATTCTTCTTTGCAGAACCTCTCAACCCCAAAAAGTTTGGTTGGTGAGCGTCAGTTCACAGCCATTTTCAGATCTCTCCAGAGATGTTCAATTTGGTTCAAGTCTTGGGCCACTTTGCGTGACATGCTTTGTGACATCCCTATGCTTTGTGACATTATATGTGCTTGGAAGATCGTGTCCGCTCTTCTTTATGTTTTAGCATTGCTGTTGTCTGGGTTCAGTAAACGTGTTAGTAACCTGTGTGCACCTGTTCGGGTCAATAAAGCTCCTGAACACTTCTTGGCGTCTCCTCGTGGTTTCCATCGGTCCGGGCCTCAAAAGGTGCTCTGGCCGGCACTCCAGAGCAGTGACAGCTCAAAAATCTGACGTCTCCCCAACATTAATGGTCCTTCCAGCCGGATTTGAGCTGTTTCTGCCCTAGAAGATCGATGGGAACTGGAAACTTAGCCCCCCACGTGAGGGACTTGGACCCAGCGACAAGGAGGATGCTGTCGCCAGGATGGAAGAACTACAATGGGAAGTACGCTGGTTGCAGCAGATCCAGGAGTGCACGACTGTTAAATTGGCCGAATGGGACGCGCGATTGCGGCAACTGCCGAAGCACACTCGATCAGCCCAAGCCAGGGTAGGCTCCCTCCCCAACCGGTATCCTCGGCGCAGGAAGAGGACTGGGTAATACCCCCTTCCAATTTGAGGCTGAGGAGGGGCGGGTCTATCCCCAGCAGGGATCCGAACCTGTGCTTTCGAACCCTCCAGCCCTGCAAACTTGGCTTCCAGTGCCCGCTCCTAGGACACACTTGCGGTCGGTGCACAGGTTCCAACCCTCTTCACTCCCTCCCGTGCTAGCGGAGAGGAAGGAGGACTCGGGCCCGGACAGAGCCCAGGACTCGGCTCTGCTGTAATGATCAACCAGTTGCATAACCTGCGGGGAGTGTGTGAGATTGAAGAGAGGCGGATATATGCCCTACATGGAGCCAAGCCCGTGTTTCCTAATCATCCAGCGTCACCGACGTGGCCTCCAGGGACACCACTCTGAGCACACCCGCCCACAGGATACCACGTTGGGCGTCCACTACCCGCTGCAGGGCCGATCACTGGCGCCCTACCGCAGTCTGGGTACCGCCAGCTTCCTCTACCCCCTGTAGGGCCAAGTGCTAGGGACGACCCACTATCAGGACGGCTTCGAGCTTCTTCACCCTTGCCTCCGCCATCAGGGAGGACTCCACAAGATAAGGAAACCCCCTGACAGGCTTCACCCTCCAAATCCAGTCACTCGTAGGCATCCTGAAGACCCTGGGTCCGGACGGTACGATTGAACTCCAGTGCGGCTCCCATGTGGATCGACTCCTGAGCAAGCTTCCTCTCGGGCAGAGTTTCTCTGGGGCGTGTAGAAGAGCGCTGATCAGAGATGCACCCTTGAAGACCTAGTCGCATGGTTGAAGTGTGCATCTGCGTGTCTGGGGTTTGTCGGACTCCCAAGAGCACCAAGGAGAAACTCGATGCCAGACCAAGTAGGAGTGCCATCACCGTCCTTCATGGTGCGGAAAGTCCATCCGCGCCAATAGGGGATAACTCCAACAAAGCTTGGCCGCAGCCGTACTGCGCCTACTGTAACAACCATAACCACCACCTGAGTCAATGTCCGGACATCGCCAAGCTTAGCCAGAAGCAGCTCGTGGACTGGATAAGGACCAACAAGCGGTGCTGGCGCTGTGCCCGCTCACACCAGGCAGCACAGTGCACCCTACGGAAACTTTGCAACCTGTGTCAGGGTCGCCACCTGCAGGTCCTTCACCAGGTTAACTCCGAGACCCCAAAGGCACCTGCCTCAGCTACTGTCCCTGCACTGGAAGGAGAGCAACCTACAGATATCCTGTACCTCGATCGTCTGACAGAGAGTGGCCGCGTACTGTTGAAGGTCGTTCCAGTTGTTCTCCATCATGATGAAGGGGGCGCCGCAGCAGCAAACAAGCTCCTGTGCAGGATCTGTATGGAAAGTCCCATCGACTGTGCTGCTGGAGTGTGGTCACATGATCATGTGTACACGGTGTGGCAAACGAATGAGCGAGTGCCCCATTTGCAGGCAGTACGTGGTACGTACCATGCACGTCTTCAGGTCCTGAGGGGGGCACTCCGCAGTGACATCAAATAAAGCCTGGAGCTTCCTCTGTAAAATATTTGGAACTGTCGCTGAAATCAGAAAAAGTGTTTTTATTGAAACTTTAAAACAATGATTTAGATTTAAAGAAACATCTTCTGGATCTTCTAAATGGACCTTTCTGAGTCTTTAACCACGTTCTAACTTCGTTCCTCATGATTCATGTGTGAGTCTTTCGGGTCAAGCGTCAGAACAGGCCTATGTGCAGTGGCCTACATGAGAACAGTCATGAGTGACTGCATTTCACATCTGGCTTTCCTAATTAGGCTTGCTCACGTGTTGCCCTTAAACGTGTGATTGCGGAGAGTTAACCCCCGTCTTCACAGACATTTTTAACACCTCCCTGGGGTCATGCCATGTCCCAGCCTGCTTCAAGTCTGCCATCATTGTCCCTGTCCCCAAGAAGCCCCGGATCACTGGACTTAATGACTACAGGCCTGTGGCGCTGACGTCTGTAGTCATGAAGTCATTTGAATGCCTGGTCTTGCCCCACCTCATGTCCTTCACCTCCTCCCTGCTGGACCCCCTGCAGTTCGCCTACAGAGTCAACAGGTCTGTAGACGACACAATCAACCTGGCACTCCACTTCATCTTGGACGGATCGGAGGCAGTGCGTGCGGCTGGGGAAGAATGTCTCAGACACTCGGACTATCAGCACAGGAGCTCCACAGGGCTGTGTACTTTCTCCTCTGCTCTTTTCCCTGTACACAAAACTGCTGCACCTCCAGCCACAACTCCGTAAAACTCATCAAGTTTGCGGACAACACCACTCTCATCGGACTCATCTCGGACGGGAATGAGTCTGTCTATAGGAGGGAGGTGGACCGGCTGGTGTCCTGGTGCAGCGGTAACAACCTGAAGTTCAACGCCCAGAAGACAGTGGAGGATGATCGTGGACTTCAGGAAAGTCACAGCCCCCAGCCCCCCCTCATCATGACAGACTCCCCCATCACGACCGTGGACTCCTTCCGCTTCCTGGGCATCAACATCACCCGGGACCTCAAGTGGGAGCCCTCCATCAGCTCCCTCATCAAGAAGGCCCAGCAGAGGATGTACTTCCTGCGGCAGCTGAGGAAAGCCAAGCTGCCAGTGCAGATGATGGTGCAGTTTTACACGGCCATTGTGTTGCCTTTATGGCAAATTGTTTTTTTTATTAATTGAGTACATGTGTTCAAAACGCTAAAAATGTATTTAAAGTTTATTTGTATGAGCATTTCATTATTTGTAATTTTGGTTAGAAAATTATTACCGTATAATTCTACTTCCGGTTTACTGCGCGACTTCCGGTTCCGGTTTCTTATGGTATAAAGACACATGGAAAAGCCAGCAGTCTGAATCACTATCTGTCGCCATCCACATTGAAGCTCTTACAAGGCAATGCCGTAAGTTCATGAATATGTTGATATATGTCCAGTCTTCTGTATTTTTGTATTATGTTAAGTTTTATTTAGTAGATGAAGCACTTTATTTGTGATATTTTGCTCAGAGCATGTTGTATATGTTCTGCAGTTTTCACCATCTGGAGAGGGAAATTAAACGCAACAAAACGTTCCCTGTGGTCCTGGTCCTTCTTCAGTGGTTTAACTTGGTGTCATATCGATGACATTACAGTGAAAAGGCAGCATTTAACGCTTCATCGTGGTCAAAAATGGCAGCCAGCAACAGATCCGGAAAAAAGCACATCAAGTATCTCGTCTTCATTTACAAACAGTGCCGCCCGCGCTCGAGCTAAAGCAGAAGCGGCGAAGGTGAGGGCATCATATGCAAGTAAAGAGGCACAGCTAAAAGTGGAAAAGCATTGAGCGAACTTGAAAACAAGAAAATTGATGCAGAGCTACAAGTGCTAACATTACAAAGAGAAGCAGATGCTGCAGTAGCCGAAGCAGAAGTGCTAGAGGAAGCAGAGGCAATGCAAGATGGATTAGAGAGCAGAAAATCTTTATCAAACAGTGTGAAAAAAGAAAGAACTAATTATTATGTACAGTCGCAATTGAACTTAAGCAAACCTCAAGGTTCCCCACCAGCGTCAGAGACCTGTCACCAAAACAGGTTCTCAGATGGCACATTCATAACATGGAACTTAGCTGAAGATGAAGTTTCAGTTACAGATCGACTGTGCATAAGCAGTAGGCCAGAGCAGAATAACCACCTTACAGCTTTGCCTATTCAAAATGCTTCTGGCCCTCGTAAAGTTGAGACTAAACAGGAGATTGATCAAAGAAAGTATGCCCTCAGTCCATTCTCCAAACCATTCCCACCTCGTTACAACACTCCTGCAAGCACGTCACATTCAGCAGAGCCGTTCGGACAATACATGGCTCGTCGTGACCTCATCACTTCAGGTCTCTACCAGTATGATGACAGACCAGAGAACTTCAGAGCATGGTGCTCTTCATTCACTGGCGCTACTGCAGAGGTTCACCTCTCACCAACTCAAGAGCTTGATCTATTGACAAAATGGTTAGGAATAGAGTCAAGCAATCAGGTGAAACGTATTCGTTCAGTGTATGTCAATAACCCCACCATAGCTCTGCAGAAGGCATTGGAACGTCTCCATGACTGTTATGCTGCTCCTGAAATAATTGAAAAATCACTATTTCAGAGATTGGACATTTTTCCCAAACTTACAACAAAAGATAATGTAAAACTGCGGGAACTAGGGATCTGTTACAAGAGATCCAAGGCGCAAAGGAGGATGGCTATCTACCCGGTTTGCTCTATCTGGACACTTCTCGTGGAAATTGGGCCAATAGTTGATAAACTTCCATACGGACTCCAGGAGAAATGGATGTCTCAAGACTCGCAGTATAAAGAGGATAATCAAGGATTTTTTCCACCTTTCGATTTCTTTTGTAGGTTTATATGCAAAGAGGCTAAGAAACGTAATGATCCAAGTTTCAACCAAACACACTTAATACCAGCACGAACCAACATAAAGTACTTAAACTTTGTTAAGCCCATTTCTGTACATAAAAACAAACCTTACACCTCCTAACAAGGACATTAACAAGAACTGTCCACTACACGATAAAACCACACCCCCTCAAGAAATGCAGGACATTCAGGAACAAACTCCTCGACGAGAGAAAGGCCTTCCTCAAAGAGAAAGGAATCTGTTTCAAGTGCTGCTCTTCAGACACTCATCTCGCTAAGGACTGTAAATTTACAGTAAAGTGCTCTGAATGTGAAAGTACAAAACACGACACGGTCATGCATCCTGGTCCTCCACCGCAGACCTACAAGGCCCCTGCCCCTGCTCAAGAAGATGGCGGGGAGGGGGAAAATCACTCCGAGAACCCTGCTGTAACTACAAGTTGCACTGAAGTGTGCGGTCCAGGTCAGTGGGGTCGTTCATGTTCAAAAATATGTCTCACACGAGTGTACCCTAAAGGTTGCAAAGATAATGCTGTTAAAGCTTATGTTATACTGGATGACCAGAGCAACCGTTCCTTAGCTAGGCCTGAGTTCTTTGAACTTTTCAACATTAAGAATGAGCCTGTCAGCTACAGTCTAAGAACATGCTCTGGCCTTGTTGAAACTCGGGGCAAAATGGCTGAAGGCTTTCAGATTGAGTCTTTAGATGGTTCTGTAGTAATCCAGCTTCCCCGTCTCATTGAATGTCTGGAAATTCCGAACAATAGGAGTGAAATCCCAACTCCTAGCGCTGTAAGGCACCAACCACACTTGGAGTCCATTGCCAAGTACATGCCAGAAACTAGACCCTATGGCAGAGATACTCCTACTACTAGGGCGAGATGTTTTACGTGCACACAAAGTCAGGGAACAAGTAAATGGCCCTCATCATGCCCCCTTTGCCCAACGTCTAGATCTAGGGTGGGTCGTAGTAGTGGGGAGGTATGTGTAGGTAACATCCACAAGCCAATAGTCAACACATTTAAAACAGTAATTCTTACAAATGGCCGCCCCACAGTTTTTGGACAATGTGAAAACTTTCGGCACCACAAAGAAATGCCATACACAAACAGGCCCAGTAAAACACCTGAACAAGCTCTGGGACAGACAGTTTTCAACTGTACTGAAAATGACAATAAGATGGCTCCCTCCATTGAGGACACACTCTTCTTAGAGATTATGGACAAAGGCATGTACAGAGACGACGACAATAGTTGGGTGCCAAAAAATAGAGAGCTGGCAGTTAGCCGGTTTTATTCCCTCAAACGAAATTTACAAAGGAAACCCCACATGCAGCAACAATATGTGGAGTTTATGGGGGTATTTTCTCCAGTGGGAACGCTGAAGTAGCAACCGCCCTAAAGCAAGGAGAAGAGTCCTGGTATCTTCCAACATTTGGGGTTTATCACCCTCAAAAGCCCAACTCACTAGCCGAGTCTAATTTGCGTCTACACAAGTTTGCTTCTAACTCAAAAGCAGTTATGCAAGCCTTTTGCCCTGAAGATTGTGCTGTAGTCGTTAAAGACCTAGATCTTGGTAGTGAAGAAATTCAATCACAGAGAAGTCTAGGTCTCATTTGGGAAACAATGAGACTTTCACTTTCTCAATGGCCCCCAGAAACAAGCCATTTACTCGGCGAGGTGTCCTGTCTTCAGTTAATAGCGTTTTTGATCCGCTAGGTCTATTAGCACCTGTCACAATCCAAGGAAGGGCTCTACTCCGGGAGCTCATTTCTGAAAGCTCAGATTGGGACACGCCACTTCCAGAAGACAAACAAAATAAATGGGAAGTTTGGAGAGATTCTCTCAAAGACTTAAAAAAGAACTCCGTATACCAAGAACCTACACAAAGACTTCTCTCAGTAAGGCTAAACACAAAGAACTGTGTCTATTTTCAGATGCTTCGACAAAAGCCATAGGTGCTGTAGCCTACTTAAAAGCAATTCATCCAAATGATAAAATCGAGGTAGGATTCGTCATGGGCAAAGCAAAACTTTCCCCCCCAGTCAGAACCCACTATACCAAGACTTGAACTGTGTGCCGCCGTCTTGGCTGTAGAGATGGCTGATCTTATTCAGGATGAATTAGATATGCAGTTTGACGCAGTTCACCTTTACACAGATAGTAAGGTAGTCTTGGGCTACATTTGCAATGAATCGAAGAGATTCTACACATATGTTCACAACAGAGTTCAGCGTATTCGCCAGTCCTCGAGGCCAGATCAGTGGCACTATGTGCGCACCGAGGAAAACCCAGCAGATCATGCATCGCGCTCGTTGACACTATCTCAACTAATCAAAACAACTTGGTTCACTGGACCTTCCTTCATTCATTGTCCACCTGCAGATGTAAAACAAGGAAGCGAAAAGTTTGAGTTAGTTGAGCCGGACAAAGACAGTGAAATCAGGCCACAAGTAAATGCCTGTGCCACTCACCTCCAAGAGCTCATCTGCAAACGCTTTGAACGCTTTCTCCACCTTCAAGTCCTTAGTCAGAGCAGTAGCGTTCCTCATCCACATTGCAAAATCTTTCAAGGGCAATTCAAACAGCAAATGCAAAGGGTGGCACAGATGTCACTTGCCTCGCATACCAGATGAAATGATTTAAGCAAAACATGTCATTCTCCAAAGGACTCAAGAGGCCAGCTTTAAAAAAGAACTGTTTGCCTTCAAATTGGACAAAGACCTTTACACCAAGCAATGGAGACATGTTCAGAATCTTGCCAACCAGTTTTGGACACGCCGGAGGCGAGAGTATCTACCTTCGCTTCAACAAAGGCAAAAATGGACTGTAGCTCGAAGGAACTTACAAGTCGGTGACTTAGTCTTGCTCAAGGACAAGCAGGCCCCACGCAACAGCTGGCCCATGGCTAAAGTTACTACCACATTCCCAGGAGAAGACAGTCGTGTAAGGAAAATCGAGGTCAAAGTAAATGATCAAGGGCACTGTCAAGACATTTATGCGACCAGTTACTGAAGTTATTCTTCTTCTTCCCAAGGACTAATTCCGACAAAGGTTGTTATTTGTAGTGACCTCATTGAGGTCAGGCGGGGAGTGTGTTGCCTTTATGGCAAATTGTTTTTTTATTAATTGAGTACATGTGTTCAAAACGCTAAAAATGTATTTAAAGTTTATTTGTGTATGAGCATTTCATTATTTGTAATTTTGGTTAGAAATTATTACCGTATAATTCTACTTCCGGTTTACTGCGCGACTTCCGGTTCCGGTTTCTTATGGTATAAAGACACATGGAAAAAGCCAGCAGTCTGAATCACTATCTGTTGCCATCCACATTGAAGCTCTTACAAGGCAATGCCGTAAGTTCATGAATATGTTGATATATGTCCAGTCTTCTGTATTTTTGTATTATGTTAAGTTTATTTAGTAGATGAAGCACTTTATTTGTGATATTTTATGCTCAGAGCATGTTGTATATGTTCTGCAGTTTTCACCATCTGGAGAGGGGAAATTAAACGCAACAAAACGTTCCCTGTGGTCCTGGTCCTTCTTCAGTGGTTTAACTTGGTGTCATATCGATGACATTACAGCCATCATTGAGTCCCATCCTCACCTCCTCCATCACCGTGTGGTACGCTGGAGGCACAGCCAGGGACAAACAGAGACTACAGCGCATTGTGCGTTCTGCTGAGAAGGTGATCGACTGCAGACTTCCATCTCTGCAGAACCTGTAAGTCTCCAGGGCTCTGGGACGAGCAGGTCGGATCACAGCTGACCCTTCTCACCCTGGACATGGGATATTTGAACCACTCCCCTCAGGGCAGGAGGCTACGGTCCATCCGGACCAGAACCTCCCGCCACAATAATATTTTCTTTCCCTCTGCCGTTGGAGGGCTCATGAACACTTCTTAAACACACTGCTACTTTAACTGCAACTATTCATCACTCACTCATTTAATCACTTTCTGCACTCAAAACTGTAAATCTAACTGTAACTCTTGATTATACATAGTAATGCCTATTTTTGTTTATTTTTATTTTATAGTAATTTTTAAATTGTTTCTTAATCCCATGCCCTTTTTGATTGAATATATATATGTTATTTTATTATTGATCAGTGTTTTATGTTGCACCTTAAGGCCGAGACAAGTTCCTATGTTTGTGAATTTTGTTCATTGACAATGGCAATAAACTCTTTCTGATTCTGATTCTAATTCTGATTCTGATCTCCAACGGTGTCTCCCCAACAGTGTGCTTAGGGTTGTTGTCTTGTTGGAAGATGAACCTTCGCCTCAGTCTGAGGTGCAGAACGCTCTGTAGCAGGTTTTCATCAAGGATGTCTCTGTACACTGCTGCATTCATCCTTCTGTTGACTAGTCTCCCAGTTCCACTGAAAAACATCCCCACAGCACGATGCTGCCACCACCATGCTTCACTGTTGGGATGTACTGTCCAGGTGATGAGCGGTCTTTGGTTTCCTCCAGACATGATGCTTGCCAACGCCAATCTTTGTTTCATCAGACCAGAGGACTATAAGCCTTATAGGTTAGGATAGTATAGTGTGAAATTGGGGAGAAGAGCAGGGAGGACATTCAGAAAATTGTCGGAACTTGGAATCGATCTCGCCTCACTGAAGCTGGACACACAGAGCTCTTTAGACCACTCAACCCCTCAGACAGCACTAAACCTGACTTTTTAAACCGCACTTATGGGCATCATGTTCTTTTCAATGCAGTCAGCTACAGTGTTAGTTATGGGTTTATTACCCTCTTTTACTGCTTGGCATACGGCGTAAAAGCAGTCAAACATGCGGTGGTGTACCGCTGCTCATGGTAGTATCACTGCTGCTACTACCTGCAGATTATTTTCTCAAACTCTTTTTGCTCAGTTGGGTGTCATGGGTCACATGGTGATTAACTAAGTTGGTAGTACAGTGATCCCTCGTTTATCGCGGGAGTTGCGTTCCAAAAATAACACACGAAAAGTGAAATCCGTGAAGTAGTCAGCTTTATTTTTTTTTATTATTTTACAACGCAATACTGAACTATAGAATGAAACCAAAAATCAAAACCTGTTTTAAAGCCCACAATTTGTTTAAAACAATCATTTTAATATAGTAATACAAGGTTGGAAACATTGTCCCTCGCGTGTTTCACAGTCCCAGCTGTGCCTCTTCGTCCTGACTCCGCCCCGCTGTAGCGTCTGTTTCTACTGAAGGCGCAGGAGTCTTTCTCCGAGAGAAGAACATTGTTATGGGTCGTTGTTGGCGCTCTTTTTCTGAGCAAGAAGATTTTTATAAACGGATATGCCACCTTCGATTATATTTGAGAACTGCAATGATCGACTCATCAAGGGGTCCCAAAGGGTCCCATTCTTGTGCCGTGCGCTGACATTGTGGGTTTTGTCACAGAAAAAAAATGCAAACGTAAAGTTGGCAGAATGTACAGAAACGAAAACTGTTGACAAGTGAAAAACCAATACAGTACAGCGTCAATATTTATTTCTAGACAACAGTAAAGCCCCTGAGCCAATCAGGATTCAGAGCACAATGCACTGTAAAAATATCCGCACTGTAAAAAAAATCCGTGAAGCAGCGAAGCTGTGAAAGATGAAACGCGATATAGCGAGGGATCACTGTATCCCAAACCAGTACCCATCTTGGTCAACACTGCGCTGGAAAACGTTACAAACTGCCTTAAAAACAACATATATGAAATCAAAAGGGCATGCATTAAAGAGAACTATTACAATGTACGATAGTATACAATAAAAGTTAGGAGGGCCTTCACTTGTCATTAGGAACCCAACCCAGGAGCACCAGCACTTCAAACCATTTTGGAAGTCTTAGTGGTTTTCTTCAAGATGTGTTAAAGTGCAGTACCAACTCATTTGTCCATTCCAGCATTTCTTACCATGCATGTGTTTTCATTGGCTTAATTTGACTCTCACTACAGCACATAAAAAACTATTTTGAAGAAGTATTTGTTTTCTTCATGATGTATTAAAGTGCATTAACATCACATTGGTCACAGGGTAGGAAAGGTTTCAAAGGTAGTCACCAGGACAGTTTAGACGTTTCAACTGCCATCAGGAAGATATTTTGAGAATAATTTCCGCTTATCCGGGGCTGGGTTGCAGGGGCTAAGCAGGGACTCCCAGACTTCCCTCACCCCTGACACTTCCTCCAGCTCCTCCTGCCCAGAACACCCCCCCAAGCACCCAAGTCTTTATTTTTATTTTTATATAATAATTCAATATTTTTGTCATTGTTATTTTGTTTTTCTTCATGGAGAAACATTTGTAATGTTTATAACTTTTATATTGATTAATTGATTGATAATACAGATTATTTACGGTATTTCAATGCCTTAAAGCTGCATAGCGATACTTGTGTATTTAAATCTCAATAAACTCGTTCAGAGTGCACAAGCAGAAGCCACTAACCCCACGGCATGGACCATGATTCATTTCCTTTGAAACACACGTTACTGAGATTGTGATGAGTAATATACTATATATTACATGTTTTGTACTGACTTGTTGCTCAAACAAATAATAATAATAATAATAATAATAATAATAATAATAATAATAATAATAATAATAATGCACTTGTAGCGCTTGTCTAGACACTTAAATACTGTCATCTTGCATTTATCATTCACTCCGCAAGTGGTGGTAAGTTACTAATGACAACTGACAGAAGCAAAGCTGCCATTGGCCCCTCCGACCACCACCAGCCATTCTCTCAAATGTTTTGCCTAAGGATACAATAACAATTTCACGCAAAACATTTCTAATTTATATGAATTGCTTTCTGATCGATGTATTGTGATTTTATCACTTGAACTACAAGTCCTATAAGCCTTTGCTCAGCGATACCGAGCGTGTATGGCTGCTGCTTGGAGTTAGTGCAAGCCTGTCTCCCCAGTGCCCACTCGCACATCAAACTTTTTGCACTTGACTTAAGCAAAGAGGTCTGAGCGGGTAAAGGGACGTGTGGCTTTGGGAAACATGTGGACGAGGAGATATAGTTTTGTTAATGTTAAAGCTGCGCTAAAAGTGGCGCTAATGCGGAGCTAACAACAAGAAAACAAAGGTCTGTGACGATGCTCTTTGAGGAAAACATCCAAACCAGTGCTGAAGCCGCTGAGAGCTCTGACAGCCAAGAATCATGTGTCCACATTAATGTGAAAGAAGAGCTGGACACTGTGTGACGATGAATACATTCAGAATGCACTAATTCTATCCACTAGACTTTATGGAAAGCTATAGTTTATCACTAAGCTTTAGCTGCTTTAACTATAAAAAATAATAAGGTTAATTCATTAATGCACCGTGCTGCTAATACATGAATATGGACTAAAACTCTAATGTCTAATGTTAACATGCTGCAGATTTGTGCAAAACAGTGTCCAAAAATAACTATTACTATATAAAGCTATTGCATTTTGTACATACATCTACATTCTATTTGGCCCACGACCTACTCTGAGCTCTCACAACCCAAAATGAGTTTGACATCACTTCCCAATGGAGGACCACAAAATCACATGTCTGGTGGGAATTTTGTTGGAAAATGTGTCATGTTTTTTTATAACACCATGTCAAATTGCCCATTATTCACAAGGGAATTCTAAGGCAGCCAGAAGGGAAAGCATTACCTTGTGTTTTGGGACTGTCCTGTTGCTCAAAAGTTCTGGACTGTACTTAACAAAGCACTGCAGACTGTTTTTCAAAACTCCTGCAATAAACATGGACACAATAAACTGATTCCTTTGGACCATACTTTTGGTTGCAGGAAAGAAGGCCATCACAAAGAGATGGATGACTCAAACCACACCAATTATCAAAGACCAGACTGACTTGATTAGAGACATAAGACAAATGGAAAAACTGATATTCTGACTTAATTTGAACATGGACAAATTGGCTAGACTTTGGTCAAGAAGGGATTTACATGTAGAACTTTTTATTTTTCCTGAAATGAAGCCGGATATGACAATTATTTAAATACATTCACCGCATGTAAAAGGTTAAAGGTGACGTGTTTCAAACTTCCCCATTTTTGAATGACCAATTACATTAATATTAGCACTATTTCATCAGTTTGAGAGTGGAAACCAAAGGATGACTCCATGGTTACCGAGAGCACACGCTGAGCATAAATGGAGCAGATATCAGGACCTTGCTGCGAGGGAAAATTGACTACGGTATAATGAATAACATGCCACATACCGTTTGCACTAAATGGATATTGTTGTGAGCACAAAGAATGTCCATACTACAGAAATGTCCAATGCCATATATTGTATATGGAAAAAATAACACTTAGCAAACAAATATACAAAAAATAACAATATATCCTGCTTATGAAACACCTTTTCAATTCGAGAACAATGAAATAGAACTGAATGTGTACAACTTAAAATGGTATGCTAATACATAAACACTGAATAACATTCACTTCACTCGCTCATCAGTCACCACAAGCAAGGGTAACGTTCATACTGTATGTGTAGGTGAAGTGTAGATCCACAAATTCTTCATGGCCGATGCAATACAGTTTTTGCAAAGTTGTCCCTGTAAAGGATGTCATGAGTCAGTCCCATGTCCTTTTAAACTCTAACTCTGCTCAGATCAAATGACAACTGCATGAGAAAAGTATATTTTTGAGATCCACTTATGACGTCAGTCCAGAGACACTTGCGGACGCTACTGCCAAAATTTGCAGGGAAGTAAACAGGGAAAACACAAGACCAAGGACCATAGACTCAGTGGAAAACAGCTAACGAGGCTAACATGGCTAACATGACCAGCGCGGCTACGGAAAGCCCTCCCCCAGCCAGTAACCGAGGATTGTGCCTGGTGGGTACTCTCCAGGTCCGTGCCTATCGGAAGGAAGAGAGGACATCACTTTACAACAGGTGGCCTGTATGTTGTGTGAAATGCAGCGGGACATGTCGTTATTGAGAGCTGAGGTCAGAGAATGGAAGCCAACATAATGTAAGTAAACTTTATTTATATCGTGCTTTTCACAGATAAAATCACAACGTGCTTTACTAAGAGCAGGCACAGCAAAATTACAGCAACAAAATAAGATGCAGTCAACCGAAAGCGGTTTTAAACAAATGCGTCTTCAGCTACAATTTAAATCAATCAATTTTTGGATCAACAGGGCAAGGTGTTCCATAACTTTGGGGCCACAGCCTGAAAGGAAAGATCCCCCCGAGTTTTGAATCTTGTTTTTGGGACCACAAGTAAATATCAAACCTGAACTTTACTGGGAGCCAGTGAAGGGATAATCAAACTGGAGTGATGTGGGACGTTCTGGGTGTTCCTGTTAAAAGCCTGGCAGCAGAGATTTGCACAAGCTCTGAAGTCTGTTAAGAGCGGGTAAAAACAGAAATACAATAATCAAGCCGTGATGCAATAAAAACTATTTTTGACCAGCTGTTTTGAGTGGGCTTTAAATGACATGACCTGGTCAAATATGACCCCGAGGTTTCTGTTTTTGACAGAAGAGCCAAGAGAACCAAGGTGTTGTTTGATCTGCGCAATTTTGATTTGAGGAGCAATAATCAGAGTTTCAGTTTTGTTGGCATTTAACTGAAGGTAATTTGTAGTTAGACAATGGTGGTTTTGATGGATGCCAAACGATCTAAAAATGCAAAATATGAAACTCAGAATCATTGAATGAACAATACAATCACATATTGTTCAGGTGATAAGACACGTCTCCAAAATAGTATAATGACATAAAGACATAATGGAGCTGAAGGCAAGAGGAGAACGCATCGCTGAGGCAGAGGAGCATAATTGGGACATTATGGATGAGTGGCAAGCGATGAAAGCCAAGGTAGTGACACTGCGGACGGAGAAATAAAACTATGAAAAGCAAGATCCTGGATTTGGAGGCTAGTTCCCAAAGAAAATATCTCAGACTTGTGGGAGTCTCAGAAGGTGGGGAAAACTTCCTTGAGAATTTGTATCTGGGACTGGAGCTACGGTTCCTCCCATTACTATAGAAACACTATGGTCACCTGAGCCAACAAATACAAGAAGCAAATTAAACCACGAGGCCTGATAATGAGGTTTCTTAACCATCATGTGAAGGAAAGTGTCATGAAGGCTGCAAAAGATGGAGAAGAACTCCAGGCCAAAGGCAAACAAGTCTTCTTCTCTCAAGATATTCCATACGAAATTTGTTAGAAAATTTTCACCACATCTGTGAGGAATTTGTTCTTTTATTGTATCATTATTGTGGTTATAAACAGTAAAAGAAAATGTTTACTTTATAATTCATTAATTTGCTTATTTTTTTAGTTCATATTTCCAAAACAATAATTTACTTGTCACACATAATGTCACCAAACTGAAGGTTTACATACATACATTCTTTATACATTTGACAGTTGGAGCTCCATGTTTGTTCCCTGTTTTTGTAACTACAATACGTGTCTAGTTACATGCAATCACCTGAGTGCTAAATGTGGGAGATTGAGTTTGGTGGTAATTGGATGAATATACACAGAACGCAGCGGACGAGCGTAGTGGTTTGGAGAGGTAGTGTAGCTTGTTCTTTAAGAGGATTGGTACCAGGAGTAGGTTGGGAGACATTCAGGGGGCCCTTCAGCCCCCACCCCTAACCACACCATTATTTGATCTTTTATACTATCAGGTCTTGGTTCAGTGCATGTTTTTGGTATGAAAGTGTTTGTTTTTCATTTTATTTTATATTTTCTTCTGTTTCATGTTTATGTAGTTCTTGTGTTTATGTGTTGTTTTCGACCAACAAGAGAATCAAATCAATATAATCAACCCAATGGTATTGACAAAGTTACAAATAGCCTTCTTTAATGTAAATGGAATGGAATATTGAACACAATCAAATGATCAAAAATATTAACAAAAATGAGAAAATACAAATAGAATAAATAAAATAAAATAAATATTTAGAAGAAACACATTTAGGTGATATAGAATATCAAAAACTAACAACATTTTGTCAATTTGTTATTAAAAAAAAGTTCTATTCATCATACAGAGGCAAACACAGGAGGGGAGCTGCAATATTGATCTCAAACCAAATATCTTTTGAACAAAGTGTTGAAATTAAAGACAAAGAGGACAAATATGTACTGGTTAAAGGAACTATTAATGTAAAGGTTTTTACTCTATTGAATGTGTATGCTCCACAAGGGAGTGATATCATCTTCTATACAGATATTATCGACCTGATTGAAAAAACACTCTGCGGGAACCCTTATCTTTGGCAGCGATAAAAGGTATATTATGTTATTATAATAATTCATATTGCAATACTTTTAGACATGCTGTTCTCAAACCTCTTAGAACAGTGGTGTTGCAGGGGTGTCTTCACTTGACCTTTGAACTTGCATAATTTGCCTATAAGCTTTAGCATGGTTCTTCTGTTCCTACAATGCCACAGAGTGAGGTATTGCAGGTTGCAGAACAACAAATGATTAACAAATAAAGCTAGCCAATAGAGAAACCAATCGACGAAACATGTGTGTTATTTTCAGATGAAATGATTTTACTTGCAGTATATTATTGTGAGTGCAAATGTCAGCCTTGACTAAGAACACAACAGAATGCAATGTCAGTGGGAATTCAACCATCAAAATGTTCGCATATCATGTTATTTTATTTGATAAAGCATCATATATTTTTAGTTGAGTACTGCTCTAATCTTAAACAACATGTTCAAACTAGCAAATTTTAAATAAACAATTAAAAATGTGGCGGATTTTCCATAATCACCTCATTGCCTTTCAATATTTTTTTGCAGCTGTTTATTCTTCATTCATCAGGACTAACTTAAGCTGTGTTATTGCTCTGTCAGTTAAACATGCATAATAGATTACTTTTTAATTGCGTTCCGCCTATTTGTAATGCATTATTAATGACTCACTAAATATCCCCATGTATGCGTAATAAATATATAAAACATGGTACACAAATTCTGGTCATTCTTTTCAAGATGGTCATTTATTCAAGCTTGTGAGTTTCCGTAGATCTGAATCATTTATTTCAAACACCCCACGAGGATTAATTGTGAATTGTTTTGTTGTTGCCAAACTGTCAGAGGTTTATAACTTTATTTAGAACGCATCAAGAAGTAATGGCACATTCTTTTAGCAGCCGGCGACATACGGAAAATAAATAACTAACTACTTGTGGGACTGTTTGGTGGAATTTGTAATCCTGGGTTTGATTGTGACCCAGAGAGTTGATGACTTGTTGAACAGTAAACACACGTTTTAACTTGTGCCGTGATTTTTGCTGAGATTAGTTCAAGGAAAGGAAAAGTACAAAAGAAAAAAGAAAAACAATAGCTGGAAAAGTGTGTCATACATATCTACCTTAAAAGTTCACTGAGAAACTTCGGGTAGACAGTTACTTTGAAGGGGAATGTTCCACAGTATGGCTTTAAACCTCTCTATGAAATACATGTGTTCAAAGTCATTCTGCGGGAGATTCCAGGCAAAGCTAAAACATCTCCATGGTAGTATACCCACCACTAGAACAAGAGGAAACATCATCTCTTACCTATTGTTAGGAGAGAAAAAAAAGCTAGCTTGCCCCCGACATGCTAATGTGCTGTAAGCACGCAGTTGTAAGTGTAGCAATCTATTGTCCACCTGCATGTTGTGACTGAGGAGAGGGCGCCCTACAAAAGGAGGGTCTGTTACGTTGCTCGACCTCTCACCTCTGACGTCAAACAAAGATGTGGCAGACTGGGCAGCCGACTGTCCGACTATGGCAAACAGTTTAGCACACTTTTCGTTGACTTGTAACAAGTTTATGCAATATGGTGTCGTGGGAGTTGTTCTAGGCTTGGGGTGTTGGCTTGTTGCGTCGCTCTGGTCCTTAACTCGGGAGTCAAACATGCCTTTCATCAGGGGTAAGCATTCTTCACACAGCAGTCAGTCCTGTATTTCAAACTAGAGCTTATGCTGAGATGTTTGTGCAGTTTGGGGTCCTTCTGGGAAGCCGGCCTCGGTGGCGTCTCCACTCGCTCTTCGGGAATTAGGGTAACGGCATACCGGCCTCCCCTTCTTCAACCTACTGATTTTATTCGATTAAACAGATCTGGGACTACTAATTGTCACCTTACTGTGAAATGGAGACAATGATGGACGTAAGTGCATTGTTAAAACTGTAAACCATCGGGAACAATGCAACATGTGAAGAAAACATTTTTTAAATATAACCTTTTGTATATTGGTCTCCGTCCAATGCTTTAAAGACCAAATTTGAGGGTTCCCTGTCCTTTGCTTTAAAATAGGGTGGCGTTGTTCTAAATGTGAAGCAAATACTCGTACTCGTAATGCTACATGAGGAATGCTCAGAATGAGTCTGGTGAGGATTTATGGAATTTAAAAAACAGCACAGGTGACCACCGGGTCTTCAGAGCTTTTTAACCTTCTCACAGTGCTATTGGTGCCTCGTATATGAGCCCAAAGTGTTTTTTTGATTGATTCCTGCAGTTAGCTAGAGAATAGTCTCTATCCTCGATCCAAACGGGACCTACTCACCAGGATGAGTCAGCCTGGTGAGTGCCGCAGCACGCTTCCCTGTTTCAGTCCATCCTCCAAGAAGCACTCTGTACCTGTAACACAAACCCCGTCCCCCCCGCCCCGCGCTCGAGAGAAACGGCGGCTATTTAGCCACAGTTAGCTTCAAACGCTACTTCTTTTGATCCAACGCTGACCGGCGCACGACTCGGCCTCTGTTTACATTCCACTCGAGGCAACGTCACGCGTTTGGCGGGGGAGGCAGATCGCTCTTCACGAGGGTGGGGGCGAATCTCAAACTAAACTGTCTGTATTTCCGGGTAGGGGAGCAGGGTCCAAGATAGGGGTGATATTTTATAACTATTATGTTATAGGTATTGCACAACACTTATTATTATCAACTATGTCCTTAGGGTCGACTATGAAACGGAAAAAATTGCATAATTAAGGGTCTTTAAATCTGAGAAATGTGTTTTTGTGAGCCTGAGAGACGGAGCAGACAAGAGGATCTCGTAAACAGGAATAATGAAACAAGTGTGAATGGAGCTACCTAAACTCCAGGTGTTACATTGCTACAACACGGTTAAAAGTTAAATATAGCTAAATATGTGCCCTTCAACTGGACGAAGGAACGTATAGTTATACCACTTTTCCAGACAATTTCTTTCTTTCTTTCTTTTTTTTTTAAATATACAAAACAACACAAATTAACACAAATAAATGTTTCTTCCAGACAATTTCATAGTAACATTCAAATATCACATTGAAGTCATTACCAACATGATTGCTATTGCAGGGACAACAATATCGACATTTTGAGGACACAAACATGCCAAACAGCTACATACCACTCCTCATTTGAAAGCTCAAAACCTGATTCCAGTCACTAAATTCATTAATAGCAGATAAACCTGATGCTGTGTCCCTAAACTGGATTGCTCGGTTTACAAAAATATTAACAATGGTTGAAAAAGTGACAACAAATGCATTTAATCAGCACCCAGCAGGAGTTTTCTTTGGCTTACTCAATCAGGAAGAGTTTTTTAGCTGAAATTTGTATTTTCAAATCTGCTCAAATTAGTCTGCAATCAGGCGCTTTTGTTTGCAACTAAATATTGCAGTTAAATGTAGTTTCTTCTTGGAGATCAACTGTTCTGACAATATATGTAATTAAATGTATGCAAGATAGACAAATTATCGCTATACTATTATTATTATTATTATTATTATTATTATTATTATTTTATTATTATTTACAACCTTGGCAGATAATCACAGGGTTAGCTCGCATTTAGATTACATTTTTGAATATTTCATATCATCAAAACAACATTATCCAGCCTGCAGACCTTATATCTCCCTCTCCGTTCTCCTGACAAGGCACCCTCCAACACACTTGTCATGTAGCTGCTTTCTGTCGTATTACTCTGAACTGGAAAGGTCTCCGCTCTTCTTTTCATCTCATTTTTCTCCCTTTGTCGTTCTCATCACTTTTTCACCCCGTCTTTTTGTCAATGTGACGCCGCGCAGCACAATAGCAGGTTTCTCAGAGGGTTCAGAGCGGGGGGTCAGGGGCGTTTCAGGGGCCGCTCGGAGGAGGTGAGAGGACGGACTGAGCTGTCGATCCAGGAGCAGAGCAGGGGACAAGAGGGATGGAGAGTGTGAAGAGAGTATGACCAGACACCTCACATGCGCTGTGTACAGGACCTGACAACGGCATAGTATTATTTGAGTTTTACTTTACACTGGAACTTCTGTGATAGTATTTTTATAGGGAGCATTAAACAACATCAATACAGGCTCCACAAGGCTTCTTTTTGTGCGTTATACAGAAGGTGACAATGACAAATCTAAAATAAAATATAAAAACATTTTCAATATCTCTTTGGCCTCCCTGATGGTATTTGCTGCACTCTGTGCTTATGACCTTAGCATTGTTGTAGTCCAGGTGATGGTTCACCCACTCACAATGGTCGGAAATGGAGGAAGGCAGCAGAGTGCAGCCGAAAGGAACAACCGTCTAAAATCAGGTCTGACCATAAGTCCTAAATTTATCAAAACGATAAGACCTAATGAACCTGATCAGACTAAATACTAATTGTAGTTAGGGGATGTCTTGCTGCCTTAAAAAAACAGTTAAAAGAGTTAAAATTATTTGTAATCTTAACTTTTCTTCTCAATAAGGCAGAACAAAAAGCAATAAATCCTATTGTAAGGACTTCAAGCTTGTATGTGTGCGTCTGAATCTGGCAGCGCATGCCCTCTTCAAGGATTGGTGGATTGTTTTCAAGATTGGCTCCTCCTTCCTCTTTCTTGATTGGTGCGGAGTCTGGCCAACCCTAGCTGTCCATCTGCAGCTGCCACACCTTAAAGGACCTTCCCCCTGCCATTCCTGGCTGCTGGTTTCTGACAGTAAACAGCATGCCACCTGTGCTGGATGTCTTGTGGCCTTACCCTGGGCTCACATTGCACACGGTGCAGCTCCGGTGCAGTACGGTACGAGGAGCGCTCAGACCACACACCGTTTGTCGAGTGCCAGTAAGGCCTGTACAGGAATCCCCGGCACAACATTACTCTCAATACAGGAATCCTCGGCACAACAGTACTCTCAATACTCTTCCATTGAGCTTCATATTCTGGGTCACACCAGTACAGCAACGTGGTACGCAGATACAAGGGTTTTTACCATGCCATGTATACATCTTTAGATTGTTTTATTCACACATTTAAAGAAACAGTTCCATGTAGTGATGGCCGTAATGAAAAAGGCATTTTGGCACTTTTGAAGCACCAAAGCACATGCGCTCCCAAACACTGCTCAGAAACATGATTCAAAATGCTGATCCCGTGATCTAGGGATGGTTCATGAAGCTTGTCATGTGACGATTCATGAACTGCTGTTGTTTCACGGATGTTTCCCGAGGGGGCTTTCATCTCAAGTCTGAGTTAATTGACAGGGCTTTAAATGAACCACAGAACAGCGAGTCTGTCTCAAACCTATGACTGTATGAACCTGCGCCCACAAAGTTAAAACATTGGCTGTCATTGGGAACACACACTGGTGCAGTGCTTAACATTCAGGTCTTGCAGATGTGAGCTTCTGAGTTCAAGACCGCTGGGACTGGATTGTGTGTCAAAAACTGCCCTGTCCTTCTCAGATTTTGCTGCTTTTCCTGAGTAAGAGAATAAAAGCACAAATACATAAAACAGACTAGATCATTATTCACTAAAACCTAAAATCCTCGGTTTTATCAAACATATTTTTTATATTTTATATTAGTCTAGAAATACAAAAACATCAATAATGCACACAAGTGAAATGTGAAGTTATTTTTTTGGCACTGGCGCATAGAACATGGTTTGGACAACTGTGTAGCAGTAAGACATATCAATAGATGTCACTCTGGAGAAGAGTATCGGGGAGTATCGGTGTTCCGAAGCCTCTAAACATTTGTTTCAAATGCTTTGCTGTTTCATGAAGCTTTTGTCCATCAGTAATTCCATGTTTATAGAGAATGTTTTACAAACTCAGTTTTGTCTCCGCTCAGGTCAATGTCAGGCTTGTAGCCCCTCCCTCACCTGTGCCTGCTCTCACACACCTGCCCTTCCCTCACCTGCCGCACATGTCCAGTGCAGTATTCAATATAAACAGAGACAGAATAGTGCAATGCAAATTGCTGTATAACAAAACAAATCATTGTTGTATTTTCCAAAGCAGTCAATTGTCTTCTGTGAGGTTTAAACCTACAATCTGCTAAACCTAAACAAAAAAGATAACAGGCACAGTAAACATGAGTGACCACACAGTCATGAAAGGCTGTTTTCCCATTTATTGAGAAAGATCATTTCTGATCAGTAAGTAAGCTTCAAAAACAGTAATAGGTAAGGCAAAGGAGTAGATCATTGCAAGTGTGAATATATCTTTATGTTCTAGAGTAGTTGTAATTTCAGTACCCAGTGTTTCAACTGTCTCCTCTGAGGTTTAAACCTAACTGAAAGATCAAATTTGTGTTTTATATCAATGCAAGAAATGAAGAAACTGGGAAGCCTTCAAGCCATTGCTCAGAGCACATCAACGCGGGGATGGCTCCTTAACTCCTTTCAAACGCATCTTTTTTCCCTGCTCAGAATCACCTCACTGTCTTCAATAGAGTGGTTTGTGGCTTTAAGATGAAGATGCACAGCGCTCTGGGGTCCTGAACTTGCGTGTCTTCTGTGCTGATAAAGCCTCTTGTGATGCTGTTTAGTCTCCCCTACAACTGAATCTTTTTCTACAATGGAACACTCCTGAATGAGGGATTACACGACTGTCTCTCTGAGGTTTAAATAGAATCAAATTGGTGTCAATCAAGAAAAAGAGCGGGAAGCCTTCTCAGAGCACATCAATGCGGTGGACCCACATATCAGGTTTACAAGAGAAGATGCTAAGGAGAACCGCTTGGCCTTCTTGATTGTTCCACTATCAGAGGAGAGGACAGGAAGCTCCAGATAGAAGTATATAGGAAAGCTACACACATCAGGAATCAGGGAATCAGGAATCAAGATATATTTATTGCCATTGTCAACGAACAGAATTCACAACATAGGAACTTGACTTGATGACAGATGCGACATGAGAGACAAGCATAAAGAGCATCAGCCACCCGGGCTGCCATGCGGCGCCTACCGGGGTACTTGAACTCTTGGAAAATGAAAAACAGTTCAGCAATAAGCATACAATGATAAACAACACATATTGAATACTGTACACGAGGTCGAACGTGATGGTGATTTTCAGTGGATATTGGGGGATGGGACACAAACAAGATAACACAAAGATTAGGATGAGGAATATGCAGACGGTGAATGAAGGCCAAAGTTTAGTGTAAATGTCTGTGTGTGGCTTCAGTACGGCCTTGGCTCCTGCTGCTCGCCAGCCCGGGGCGAGATAAGGAAAAGGTAGAGAGATACAAGGGCACAGTAGCGAAAAGAGAAATAAGTATTTTAATACATTTTGTTGATCAATGATTTACAATCAAATAATCCAATCGTTTCTGGTCCTCTGTGTGCGATCAGCTTGATTCATTGAGTTACTCCGTCCGACAGTGAAAAGTTCCCATTTCCTTGATTGAATCTCCCAAAGTCTTTTGCATCTCCATGGTCCGAAATAAGATGTTACGGTTCAGATCAGTGAGTTGCACCGTGCTGTTCTCAAGTCTCTGTTCGAGTCCTTTCATTCTTTCACTCAAATCCAAAAACAACGCTGTTGTTGTCAGACAGTTGCTGAAATTTCCTGTCTTCCCAATTTTCCAAGAGACCAAGGCGACTCCAAGCCCAATAGGAGGAATCCTGCTATCATGAATCCAAATATGAATAGGTCCTCCACATCTTCTATAAGCAGGGGCTCGATGCATAGAACCTGCCAGTTCTTGTAATAGTCCCGTACGTACCCCCCGGTGGACGTTCCGTCGGGACAGGTTGCTTCTCCCGGGGAAGCTTTTCTCTGGGAAAAAACTTTATCCAATGCACTCAGAGACCAATCAATCAGATTCATTGTTTCGGAGAACAACAGGTGATCCAGCGCACTGTGATTTAGAAAGAAAAAGAGAAAAAACATGGATCAGTACCTGGTGTTTGGCTCTGACCACACACTACAGCATAAGCTGGGAGTGATCAGAGCACTACAACACAGAGCACAAGAGGTGCCCACCAGCTTAGAGGGAAAGAGGAAAAACACGTCCGGAATGCTCTCTCAGCCTGTGGATACCCGGCCAGGGCTCTGAACCAAAGTGAAGAGAACCAAAAAACAGGACAAAAGGGACCAAAGGGAAACATACCAAAAGAAAGGGTGTCTCTATCCCTTATGTCTCGGGACTGTCGGAAAAACTGCAAAGAATTTTTAGACAACACAAAGTCCCTGTTTATTTCAAACCAGGCAATACTTTAAGACAAAAACTGGTTCACCCTTAAGGACAAGATGCCGACACAAAAACAGAGCAATGTAGTGTATTCTATCCAATGCAGTGAAGAAAGTTGTAAAGAGAGGTGCATATGTGAGACTAAACAGCCACTTCACAAGAGGCTTTACAGAAGACACTCAAGTTCAGGACCCCAGAGCGATGTGCTACTTCATCTTAAAGTCACTCTATTGAAGACAGTGAGGTGGAGATTTTAAGCAGGGAGAAAGATGGTTGGAAAGAGGGAGGCAATCTTTGTTTAAAAAGAGAACCTTCCTTTGTTAAAAAAGAGAATCCTTCCTTAAATCGTAATGGAGATTTAAGATTCAACCTTCCGGTTGTTTATAATGGTTTGTTGAAACCCTAGAGACGCCCGGGGCATTCTGATGCTAATTCGGTACTCAATGAGGAGGGAGCAAAAGTCAGTGTACAATAGGATGTAGTAGCCCATCTCAGGGCTGTTAGTAAAACAATGGGTTCAGTCTCAAGTGAAACCAAATACTCCCACCCCCTCTTTATCAGGAGGGCCCGCCCTGTGGTCAGCGCTTACACAAAGGAGGATATAAAACCTGTGTTCCCAGACTCGATTGACAGATTGAGAATGACCCTTGGATGAGAGTCAAAACGTTTGGCTCTTCTAAAACAGAGTCCAGATGACTACAACTGACTCTTTTTCTACAATCTAGTGGTAAAGATACTGTATTGCATCAGAACCAAGAAATATGTATTTATGAGCAATGTCTTTATTTAAAGGAGAATTTATTTATCAATAAAGTTGCTGGTTCCAACAGGGGCTTCTGGTGGTCCTGGTGTTTTTGCAGGCACATTCAGATTTTAGTTCAGTTTTATAGCTTCTTGGGCCTTGTTCAAGCTTTTAAAACGCGGGTCCAACATTGTAGAGAGTCATAATGCTGGCACTTTTATTATTATTCATTACACAGCAGCAGCGCATTTTTTGAGCGCTGCTATGCAACTACATTTTGCAAATTCGAGGAGCGTGTTGAAACAGAATGGTCAAACATTGTTGTCAAAGGAATCACTTTTGAGACGGACACTCTCTTTTCCTCCAAAAGTTTCTCAGTAGCCTGATAAAAAGGTGACAGTAAAGGCAGGTACTTGGCAGAACTGAACTGCAGCAAGAAATGGAACCAACAACGTGGGGTGTGTGAATTCTAGTAATGTCCAAATTCCAAGACATTTCTGTTGTTTTGAAGAGAGTGATGCTTGTTACGTGATCTACTGTATTTGTTTTTTGCATCAGACTTTATTGCCTCTTATAAAGCATGACAGTGGTTATGAGGATGTTGAAAAGAAACATGGCCCTCTTACTTCTTTTTTTCTAACAGCAATCAATTGTCACAGTGATAATGTCACCAAATTGAAAATGGTATTTACAGACATGCATGCTTGGATTTTTATTTCATTTTATTAAAATAAAATATACGTTTAATACATTTGAGTTACTGATTTGACACACGGGAGGTGTTGGATATCTTTTTTGTACATACACTCTGTGCCGAGTGCAATCAACTGAGTGCTAAATGTGGGAGATTGGATTTGTAGGGAATTGTATAAATATATACAGAGGGCGGTGGTGGAGGAGTGTAATGGTCTGGGGACGTAGCGTGTCCAATATTCAGAGAGGTTTTTTGTACCGGGACTAGGCCGGGAGACGTTCCGGGGTCCCTTCATTAAGAATGGATTTCACCCTTTTTTTTTTTTTTTAATCAGGTTTTGGGTTGAGTGCATGTTCTTGGCATGAATCTTTTTGTTTTTTCATTTTATCTTATCTTTTGTATCGTGATTCTGTAGTTCTTGTATTTGTGTTATGTGATTGACCGTAGAATTGTCGAACTAGTCACTTGATGAGTGTAAAACCAACACACATCAACCCAATGGCATTGGAAGAAGTTACGAGTAGCATCCTTTAATGTTAATGGCATATTGAACCCAAACCAATTATCAAAAATATTAACTAAAATTATACAAGAGAAAATAGACATTATATATTTTACAAGAAACACATTTATGCAATGTAGAATATCAAAAACTAACCAAATTATGTTGTTTGTTTTTTTTTTACCAATTTTACTATTCATCAAACAGAGAAAAAACACAAGACGGGAGCTGCAAAATTGCTCTCAAAGCAAATATCTTTTGAACAAACTTTGAAACGTAAAGACAAAGAAGGCAAATATGTACTGGTTAAAAGGAACTATTCATAGAAAAGTTTTTACTAGCTGAATATGTGTGCTCCACTAGGGAGTGATATCACCTTCTATACTAATATTATGGACCTGAATGCAAACCACTCTGAGGGAACCCTTAATCTGTAGCGCCAATAGGAATCTGTGTTCAACCTACAATAGCCGTGCCAAACTCAAGGGGCACTAGAGGAACAATAAAGGATTCCGCAAATTAATGCAGAATATAGGACTGATTGACATGGAGGGATATGAACCCAAGTGCACGCTAGTGTACCCATTTTTCTAATCCAAATACAATCTACTCCAGAATAGACAGAGATCAAAGGTAGATCTAAAATCTCGGAGGCCGATATAGGCACAATAAGTGACCTAAGTGACCATGCTCCTGTGTACATTACTGTAGACCTAGAGGAAAGACGAAACAAACTTTGGAGGTTCAATGCCAGCATGTTAAAAGACCCTTTGGTGGTTTTTTATAATTTACCTGTATTTAACCAGGTAAAAACCCATTGAGATTGAGACCTCTTTTTCAAGGGTGACATGGAGCAAAAGAAAAAAAATTACAATGGTAAAACTTCCCTTCCCATCCTCTGGGATGCCTTCGTTTTGAGATGTAAAATTATAGCCATTGCCTCTGCAAAAAAGAAACAGAGAGAGAAGCTGAATAATCTAGCCCAGTGCAAAAGAACCAGGCAAACAATAATATCAAAGGATTTCTGATACTCGGTCGGAGCTCATAGAGAATAGGATGGTTGAACAATTGGACTACACATGACATGAGACATGTGGAAGAAGTGGAGATAAACTGTGAAGGAGCAGCTGTGGTGACTGTAGAGCAGGGGTGTCAACTCATTTGGGTGTTTTAGGGACTTGTAATAAAGCAAAAATGTCCGGGCAGAATCTATATTAAAGTCTTTTTTATTTTGAACCTGATGCTTCTCAGAATGATTTATTTGACTGGAAATAAGAGGGTTACAGCCTTATCTTTATGTACAGCATATCAAGCAGCTTGAGAGTTTTCAAAATGGAATAAATAATAAAAAAGTCCAACGTCCCACGGGTGGGACGCAGTAAGCGTAAGGGATTTTAACAAAGAAAATCTAGGCGAGATTTAAAATCTGATTTCCTCTGTGCAGAGCTTGTTTCTACTTATAATAAGAGAAAAACAGACATCAGAGTCCAAAACTACAGAGTCTCAGCTTCATAAAAGGCTCCAGCCAATTGTTTGTGCTGCAGAGCGTTCAGGAACAGCTTCAGTTTTAAATTTTGTCAGGCTTTTTGCGAAAAATAGGCCCTAAGCATAAGGGGTTAATTACGGTCTTGATAGGCTCGCTGACCTGTATGTTCGGCGGGCCGGATTAAAACATCTGGCGGGCCACATTTGGCCTTGAGTTTGACACGTGCTGTAGCGTGAGCCTGAAGTGTAATAACTGTGATGTGAGTTTACTACGTTATTACGATCTATGTGCTGTGGTTACTAAGACCTAATGAGCAATAACATAAAAAAACAACACACTGCAGTTGTGTTGTGCTGGTTTGGCTCGGTGTGTGTGATGTCTTGACTCGTGGGGTTGTATCGATCAGCTGATGGATGCCGTGGTGGAGAGAGGGGGAGCGTCCTCACTCTGATCTGTTGCACAAACTGTTTTTAAGATCTTAAGATTGTCAGTGGCGTTTCACTCTGGGTGAAAGTTTCGAGTGGACAACAGTGGATCGTGGGATAGTTGCTGATTGTTAAACAAATGTAGAAAATTGTGTGTGTGTGTGTGTGTGTGTGGTGTGTGTGTGTGAGCTCTTTACCAGACAAAGATATTATTAGAGAGGATCAACATTTTCCAAATGATTAGCCTGGAAACTTTAAAAACAACAACAAGAGCATTTAAATAAAAATACAAATGAGACAAGCAGAATAATGTCATTTAAACCTAACAAGACCAATTTACAATTTAAAAAAAAAGTTATTTTAAATTTCAGGACATAAATATATTTCTGTCCTAGCTGTAAGTAAGCAAAAAAAAAAATTGAAGGTGAAACAATAAATTGGAAAATACAGGGTGCAATCAAGAGACTAAAGAATCTTTGGGGAGTGATGGGTTTATAGTTTTACAAAGCTTTAAAAGAAACACGTTTTTCCTTTCTTTTTAACAACTTTTAACCAGGCACGAAATTCAGACTCCTCCTAGTTGGAAAGAAGCCATCATATCCCTGACACCTAAAGAAGGGAAGGACCGACTTGATAGTGCCTCATATAGACCCATTTCTATTCTGAATTCAACATTCAATTTATTTTTGTAACGCCCAAAGTCACAACAGCAGTTGCCTTGTGGGTAACAGAAGCAGGAACCAGTAAGATAAAAAACAGGTTTCTGTAAGCTTGCTTGTTTATGTCCAAACTGTTCCTCCTGTGTCTCAAATCTTATCTGCACCGACAAAAGCAATGTAAAAGCAAGTGTTTGGTTACTTCTACAAGTATAAAAGCTGTTTTTGAAAGCTTTTTATTTTCTTATTTTTTTATTTAAAAATATTTGGAAATTTTACATATATTTGACATACTTGGAAAATTGTGACCTGTGAAAACAAAAAAAAATGAAAAAAAAATGGGAAAAGATGAAAATAATATAAACCACAAAACAACTCAATAATATGCTGTGAGCAGTTAGCACAAGTTAACAGTCCTTGGCGGTCTCTAGGGGACCCTTTACAGGCCGGCTTCCTGCTAGAGCGCCCGAGAGGTCATGGGCCCGTAAAAATCGGTGTAAAAAGTAGTGGCTTATACTCCGAATTTAATGGTATTCTGTTTGAAATTAATATATAATATAATATATAATATATATATATAATATATAATAATATTGCATCTTGCCTCCTGTGTTTTCCCCTATATAACGAATAGTTATGTTCTATATCGCTTGAATGGGTTTCTTGTAAGTAAACTTTTATTAATATTTTGATTCACTTGATTGGGCTCAACGTACTATTAACATTAAAATTAAAGTATGCTATTTTTCCGATGCCATTGGATTGATTTTATCGAGTTTACCGATACCGAGTTTTTAATTTATTAATGCTACGGAACTCTCTGGTCCAACACAACCGATTAACACAAGTACTCTAGAAACATGAAACAGAAGAAAATAAACTGAAAAAGGGTTCATGCCAAAAACATGCACAAAACTTGGTTGTATAAAGGAGGGATGTCCATTTCTAAAGAAGAGCCCCTAGGAGCAGCGGCTCTACTCCGAGCTCCTCCCGCGTGTCTCAATTTGCACAGCACTGATGGACACCCTTGTGCTTGAACATGGTGTTTGTTAAGGACAATACGTGGCTAGCGCAGAAGTTCAATAACTAAACACCACTCGGGTTCATATCGGGCAGGCTATTCTACCCGATCACCCCTCTCCAGGTGTCACTGTCGTTGCTATCGTTGGCGTTGTAACGCCAAAGCATGTAATGCCAATCAGCCAATCACATCACTGCATTCTGTGAAGTTTTGGGCAGAGGAAAGTCAGTCTGTGATGTTCTGATCAGAACAAAAAAGCAGAATTCTGCTCCACATCTCATGTCAGCTTTATATTCTACCTAAATCAACTTTTAAATGATGCAATTAAAAAAAAAAAAAACATCATTAGACTATGAAATCTAATTAATTGGTAAAATGTGAAAAATGACTAAACCTCTTATATACTCTTTACGTATGTTATAGTTAAATAATATGTATTATAATATAAAAGCAACTCTGAAGTCCGGACCTCGGTGACAGTTTATTAGTGACGCCTTATATCAGGGGTCTCCAATAGGCGGGCCGTGGGCCAAGTCCGGACCCTGAAGCAATTTGGTCTGACCCGCGGCCCAGTCTCCCAAAATTAAAAATATATTATAAAAAAAATATTGCGACAGCTCTGCTGCGGGTCACGGCGGGCCAGAGAGCCCCGATTCATCTGAAACACTGCTCTGTCAAAGCACAAACATGTGATAACTGTACATAACAGCTTTGTGTGCTCCGAGTGGAAGTCTGCTCGTTTACGAGGGAAATCTGCTCGACAAAGAGGAACATTATGCACCATGACACCAGAGGACAGAATGTTTTCCGTGCTTCCTCGTTGGATTGAAGCGGTACGTCAGACCGCTGTGCTTGATGTGCGTGTTGTCCCACAGGTCAGGTTATGAAAGGTGGACTGCGGTCTCGTCCCGGAACATGCGCACCTTTGCTTTAGGCCCGTCTAAATTCATAAGATAATTTCTGTGTGAATATGTGTCGGATTGGAATAAAACATTCTCTGCTTAACATGCAGAGAATGTGACTATGGAGGCGAAGGAAAGAAAAAAATACATTATTTCTAGGGGCAGATCCATTGTCACCAGTTTAGTCCTGCTTTAGTCCAGATTAGTCCTGTTTTAGACCTGCTTTAGACCTGCTTAAGTCTTGTCTTAGTTCTGCTTTAGTCCTGCTTCATAGTTTATCCATGTTTTTCTGGTAGATATGGTTCTTTTAGTCTTGATTTAAACCTGGTCTTGTCCCAGGGCTGCTTTGCACTAGTCAAGTCAGGTTTCTGGTAAACACTGGGTTTGCGTTGCCTGGGTTTTAGTGCTTTTGTCCTGTTTTTACTAATGTAATATTGTTCTGATGTTTTTACTTCTTTGAGAAGTAAAGACGTTTTCTGCTTTCTGTTGTTGAGTTGTGCCACTGTTGAGTTGTTTGTGGATCTTTTAGAGATAAAACATAAATTGTGGTGCGATTTTGTAGTCCGGCCCCCGGACCTGAGCCCTCCGAAAAATCTGGCTCCCTGGAAAATATAATTGGAGACCCCTGCTTTATATTGTCCAATTCAATCTGATGCAATTATGTATTGAAATATTACAAGAAAAACAATCACAAAAACAATGTAGTTGTTTACTTAAAGATAACACAATGAGATGTATTTTTCTTTTTACCAAAATCCAGTTAAAAACTTAAATTTCTCCAGGAAAACACACTGTGATGTTCATAATTACAAATGCACCCAATGTACTCTCAACAGAACATCTACAATTTCAGGCTCAAAATTGCGATTGTATTTTTGGCACACTGGCCAGACAAAAAGTAAGAGTGTTCCTCTGTCTCATTTGTACTTGTATCAACTAAAACATTGCTTTGTATGCTTACATCTGCTAATGACATACAGATATGAACATTTGGATGATACATAGTAATTCCAACTCAAACTACATACTTCTCCAGATGCACCATAAACAATTAATATCTAGCAAGTTTTTTAGTTTGGAAGAAGTGAAATGTTAATCCCAATGTGACCAAAAGTGACAAGAATGTATAATATGTCCACTTTAAAAAAGCAATCATTTCATTTGAAAGCAAATATCTTGCTTTTTATGTATCAAATTTGCAAACCCTGTACTGACGCATACTAACATGAAATGCTTGGGATTCTTGCATTAAAGGAGCTGTACATCATTTTCACTTAAAAATTTGAAAAACTGAACTGGCATCTGAAATATTTCAACTATATTTACAACTTTCAGAGGCCAGAGCGAGTTTGGCCATCACGGTATTGCTGTTCCTGCTTCTCAGCTAAAATGCTCTAGAATGATGCGGCGCTCACACCGTCCTCTGGGACATTGGACAATACTTATGAACGTTCACACAAGTCCGAAAAAAAAACACTCTGGTCAAAAGCTACTGCCTGACATCACTGTTGTGTAGAGATGAAAATCACTTGTTTTTTTTCATTTACCTTAAACTTTTGAGCTCTTTGACTAAACATTACTACATTTGGGGGTTTACTGTCAGTTGTCCATTGATAAGAGCAATATGGTGTAATCCCTCATTCGTCCAGGAGTGTTCCATTGTAGAAAAAGATTCAGTTGTGGTCATCTGGACTCTGTTTTAAGAAAGCAATGTCCAGATGACTACAGCTGAATCTTTTTCTAGAGTAACGCGTGTGGAAAAAAAGACTAGACACTACTGTTTAATTAAGATGTAATAGCAAGCAAAAATAAAAATGCTAAGCTTTGGAAAAAGTGAAAAACTGAACTTACTGGTTAGCTCAATGAAACGCTGCAAAAGAGTGCACGCTGTGACATCAAAATCCCAACTTTTCGAGATAAAAAGAATGCAAAAAGTTGGAACCTCAACTTCTCACTTCAGAATCCCAAGTTTCCGATGACCACATGAACGCAGCATTAGATGCAGACAGTGCACAGTGGACACATTTTTCACCCGAATAGACACTTTTATTATATATCTGTATTGGGGCCAAGCAGATATACTTTTATTACATGAGAAATTTGGGTACAATTCCTTTAATTTATCAGTTTATATTTCAGTCTTCAGTTGTTAATGTTCCTGCACATTAGCTTTTAACAGAATACTTTATGAAGGAAAATGTTTTCAAAATTGTTCCGGCCTATTTATAAATGTATCTGAATTGTAGTTGTTTTGACTGGATTCAGGTTTGTGGCTTATATGACCGGGAGCTTGTCATGTATAAAGATAATTTAGCTTGAAAAGATGAGAGTAAATATTTTAATTGGGTTAGTGAAACTGTATTATCACCCAGTGGAAAATGAACTGGAAATGACATTGATTGAAACTACTGAGAAACATCAAGATCATTAAGAAGCACAAGCAGCACAAGCAGCACAAGCAGCACAGGCAGCACAGGCAGCACAGGCAGCACAAGCAGCACAGGCAGCAGCAGCACAGGCAGCACACAGCAGCAGCACAAGCAGCAGCACACAGCAGTAGGTAGCCAGCGCCCAGTGCACAGGTGCAGAAACCTGTCTGTATTAGTCTTTCTATAAGGGGTATAATGCTGTGTTGTTAGAGTCATCTGTTTTACACCATTTAATTACAAACCAGTGAAACGTGAAGGCCACTGAGGCAGATACAGCTACAGATACATGGGCCGAAAGTACAGCTAAGCCATCTTGCTTTAGCTTGATAGTCAAAGAAAATATTTCTCTGGCAATGGCTTTTTTTTTTTAAAGAAGACATATTATATTTTTGTCTGCTATATAGTTATAATGTATGATGGCAGTGGATCTTTATATATATATATATATATATATATATATATATATGTGGTCTCATCCACCTGCGGAGGGTGAGAAGGGAATTTATATACATATTTTGGACGTATTCAATTCCAATATTGGTCCCCGCCTGTCCCTTAACCGTAAACGTGGACCATGCTGAGCACGCCGAGAGTGTCTCTGTGCTATTGTTTGCGAAAACAAAAGGTCTGCACATCGAGGGAGGACACAGAATTAAACATGTCAGTAGGCTATATTATTTTATTACCAATTGCAACGGCCTTGACCCAATACTATGCCTCGGTTTTGATCAAGAACCAATCAGAGAGCAGCCTTGCAGTTATTCACTCAGCACAAAGAAAGAATGATCACAGCCTTGTAAGCTGTTATTTGGAGAGAACAATGCAGAGAGGCACAAGTATGAGGCCCAGAAAGATTATTACATAATAGGCTGAATTGTTTTAATTTATCATTGCAACTTCCCATTTTTTCCAATTTATGCGATATATATATATATATATATATATATATATATATATATATATATATATATATATATATATATATATATATAACATATACATATATATATATTGCCCGGAGTGCTCACCTTTGCCTCTGTGGAGCCAGAAACACTGAAGACATGGGGACAGAGGCTCATCTTGTCCACAGGTCAGGGCTGTGAGATGGGGTGGGGCGTCTAAAGTGCAGTCGGCACTGGAGCAGCACTCCCGGAGGGGAGCAGTAGAAGGCAAACGTGTGAACAGCAATGAACAAACTACAGGTGAACTACAATAGAGAAGTAGGAGCAACCACATCTTTTGGATGCATTCATTTCAAAAAGCCGTTCAAAAGACTGCCAAGTAGATAAATGACTACGGCTATGATTTATTACACTACAATAAGAAGCAAACAATATTATGATGCCAGATACTTTTTGTGTGCAAAAAGCTCTCTCTTATTATGCATACTCTGCTTATGTGCTTGAGGTAGTTAAAACGTAAATCTGTGTAAAAATTGTTGACAGATTTGTCTCTTTTCAAATCAGCCAAATCTAAGGTCAAAGGTTATGCACATCACATCACTACTGACAGTCCTTTCTTGTCAAATAATAGACCTATTTTGCTAAATGCTGAAAATTTAAGAATTTTAGAAGAATAATTATAATTTTGGACAAAATAAGATTGTGAATCAGATGGCCACCCTCCATAGATGGGCTGTAAAAAAGTAACTAAACACAGCTTTTAAAACACACGAGACAGCACTGACAGCATGCATACCATTTAGCATTTTAGCAGGTGCAACACTTAAATAGTCGTGTTTATGCTTTTTTTCACCATTCATTTTGGAGAAAAAAGTCTTTAAGTTCAGAGGAGATAAATGGAGAGTTTGTTTTGCAGGTGTTTGTGATTCATACCAGGTAAAGAAGAGCTCGGCGTTATCAGAGAAATGCCACCTTCATCTCCTCCTCCTGCGACTTATTGCTGAACGCAGCGAATCCTCCTCCAAACGCTGCTGCGGCTTAATCCCACGAGGAGCTCAGATTCTGGGACAACACGCTGCTGCAGTCTGTGGAAGCAACATTTAAAAAGCCAGGACAAAAGAGGTACACTGCGAAATGAGTCATGGGGAGTTATTCGGAATGTTAATCTTGTTTTTTTGACGAGATTCATTAACTAGTTTGCCCTGGATCAACAAAAGTCTGTACAAGAAAATAGTTACTGGTTCCAAGACAGTTTGGCGTGAAATAGGAGAAAAAATCTGTCATTTTCTGTAATTAGGTTTGAAAAAATAAGTTATGCATCTTAAGGAATGTTAAAGGCGCACTGTGTAACATTTCTTGGTGGAAAGCCTACAGCTTAGTTGTCTCCATGGAGATCTTTTCTTGGAACGTTCCACAGTGTGACATCTGAGTAATCTTGAATGGGCTGACAGAAATCTTTGGTGAGGAATTATAAAATTATCCCATTTTTAGCACAAAAGGTAAATGTGTGACCATCTTTTGCTGTATTGTAGTAACATTTCAACATATTCTGTCAGTTCTCATCAAAATTAGAACGATAAGATTCTGACAAAAACAAATCGGTGTCAAAACATGTCGGCTTGCCTCATGAAACAAATAAAGGATTTGTTGGATTGTATGAAATTAGCTGTTTTTTTTTCTGTACCAATGGAGACCATGCAAAGAACTTTCTTTGGTCCTCTGAGATGCTACAGACTTTTCACGCCAAGTACCATCAGACCTTCTGGTGGAAAAACGTCTAGGGAATGGCCCGGAGCAGAGGAATGGGCCCGACACACGAGGAGCGACGTCACTCCTTCTCCATTCATTTCCAATGGAACCTGCGCAACAAAAATCAAAAATTGGTAAGAAAATCACCATGACAAGTGAAAATAGAGCTTGTGAAAACCTTGCACTCGTACATGTCGACGTGCACATGCGGGCCTGCGACGGGATCCCGAAAGTTTTAACATGTTCAGCCAATCAGAGAGTGTCTTTGACAAAGCAATCCAGTTTTCATATTCTATATTTCACAAAACGACTTCCGGGGATCTGCCTATGAAAGAAAGCCGCTGCCTTTCCCATGATCAGCTGTTTCTTTCGATGTGCAGCAAAGTCAGTAAAACAATTTCAGACAAACCCCTTGTGGCTAGCTCGTTGGAGATATCCGGTCCTTCTTGTATGATCTATATATTATTATCGACTATAGGCCTGTATGAGCTGCACAAACTTAACTCGCTGTAACTATTACAGACTTGTGATAAAACGCCCCACATTTTACTCTCAAATATTTGACACATCTCCACTGAGCTGTCAGAGAAAAGTGTGTCACCATTTGTCAAGTTCAGCCCCCGTGGGGAGTTGCAGAGGGGTTTATCCAACCTGGGTCTTTAGCCCAAAACTGCGCCTGCTTCAGCCCGGACAGCCAAACTCCAGGTCAGCAGGGATTAATTAGCTTTAGAAACCCACCTAAAGATGTCAAGGTAATCTGATGGTGTGGTCTAAAGGTCAATGTAATATCCCAGAGCGGAGGGAGGCCGTTACAGTCAGACTATAGGAGCCATCTGCACTGTTCACATACCGACACAGTGGAACACACAACCGAGTGTTAACGCAACGGGGCATAAACGAGACAGAGTGAAGAGTGGAAACAACAAAGTGTACTGTTGGCTAAAGGACACATTATGCAGAGGCGACTGAGGAGCGCCGTGAAAGTGTTTATGCAGCAGAAGTTGTATTTGGGGTTTGTGTTGGGGGACTTTTGGGCTTATACCCCAGATGTCACCTCTGCTCATAGACAAACAATTTGGATATCGTAGCATGTCCTATTTATAACACTGAGTGTCTCGTGCTTTGGAAAAAGTGTATGTATGTGTGTCAAAAAATGTACACTACACTACTGTTGACTAGTGCATACATAATTGTATCCTTGGTCTTAACACTGGACAGGGCTATGCAATTGGCGACCCGTGGACCACATTGCAATGAAGCCTGGCAAACACATTGTCTCTTGGCAACAGTGAACAGCAGCAGAGAGGCCACAATTAGCACCAGGCGAAAAAGAGTTTGTCCTCTATGTTAGCTCTGAGTCGCACCGGAGCTGCTTTTAACATGAACTGGATCAGATGTTAATGTCATTTATATTTAAGACCTTTTGGTCCTGGTCCAGATTCTACGGTCTAGTCCTGGTTCAGATTCTACGGTCTAGTCCTGGTTCAGATCTGTGGTCTAGTCCTGGTTCAGATTCTGTGGTCTAGTCCTGGTTCAGATTCTGTGGTCTAGTCCTGGTTCAGATTCTACGGTCTAGTCCTGTTCAGATTCTATGTCTAGTCCGGTTCAGTAGTCAGTCCTGTTAGTCAGGTTCAGATTCTACGTGGTCCAGGTAGATTCTCGGCTAGTTGGTTCAGATTCTGGTCTATCCTGTTCAATCGCGGTCTAGTCCTGGTTCAGATTCTACGGTCTAAGATTCCGGTTCAGATTCTACGGTCTAGTCCTGGTTCAGATTCTTGGTCTATTTCAGATTCTGTGGTCTATCCTGTTCAAGATGTTGTTTAAGCCTGATGTGACCTACAACTGTTTGTCTTGGTTCAGGACTAGGTCTAGTCCTAGATCTGCTGCTCTGATGATCTGCTCCAGTTTAAGTCTGGTCTTTGCTTAGTCCTGCTTTAGTCTGTTCTGTTGAATAGAACATTTCCGAGTAGTTTGTGGATATTGGACATGAATAAAACAATTGGCCCCGATGAAAATAGAATTGAAAAGCCCGGCACTAGTTCGACCTTGCATATGTACATGTGAGCGAGAGATTAGTTGCCATGGCTACGTTGTTAATGAAGATATGTTTCGAGTTATCTAAAGTTCTGGAGCCGATTCACACCTCACGCTCTTCCTGTCCCTGCTCTATTTATACCCCTCCTTTTCTCCATCTTCTCCATCTTCTCCATCGTCTAGGTTCCTCTCGCGCTCCTCTCCTTTCACTTCTCATCCTCTCAGTCTTTGAGATGGATTCAAAGCATGAGAGCCGATCGCCTCCTCAGAAGCCCCCCCCTTTGATTGCATCTTCATCTTCATAATAAATTCATTCTGAGCTTGTGGTTCTTGCGAGTGGACGCCAAACGCCGGCGGGTGTGGGCATCGCCAATGCGTCATGTCGCTTGGAAATATTGCCCAGAGGTAGAGGTGGTAGTACCTGGTTACGTTTACTCACCTGCATTTACTTGAGGATACGATTGTGCTGTAACATGTTTTGTTTGAAGTAACAGTGGTCTACAAGTGACAAAAGCTTTATGGTTTTGGACAATATTAAGACGTAAATCTTACATTTTAATTTCAAACTTCTCTTGTAGTTTACTCAGATAAATTAAAGAAAACATATATTACTGGGATTTCATCATGCCATGTTTTCATACTGTCCCATTTGTCCTCAAAAATGCACTATTTTGGAGAAATCTGAAAAATGGACAGATTTTGTTGAGACATTGTGTAAAAAAAACAAAAACATAACAGAGGGGAGTTTGGATGTCTTGTTTAGTTTTGGGTAAACGAGATCTGACTAAAAATTAGTTTTGCCTAATTTTTTTAGACTTCAACTTTATTAAATCAGGCTTAGAATTCGATAACAACAAATCCTTCAGTACGTTCGGCCAAAATCAGGTTAATACAAGATTAAAACGTTGGGTGTGTGTCGGAGCTCCTTTAAGGGCTGAACTTTATGTCTCTGTGGGAGAAAAATGTATTTTTAAGAAAACGGCCTTTGAAGTTACAACGTTCCAGAAAAATCTAATGAGTGTGAGTGGAATAAATGAAATAATATAGTTTGTTGTTTCCACATGAAAACCTGTATATTGAGTGAGAAAAGTGACAAAAAAAGTGTTTGCCTCTTGTGTTTGAACTTTTGTGTTTCTTACGCCTTATTTAATTTCGGATATGATTAGTTTTTGTTTTTTTTGTCTGTTCTTTGGAATTTCCAAAACCTGTACATTTTTATTTTGTTATTTCTGTTGATAAACCATACCCATAAATCATAACTCTGTAGTCTGTACTTCAAAAACGTTTTAAAGTTTTTTTTTACTTGACTTTACACAAGATCTTTTACACATTTTGGCGTACTCTAACCACCTCACCGCTGTAATTGTGATTACGCATTATTGTCGGTTTGAAATTGGAAAAACTAGCTTGTCTTTTAACTGTTCTAGAATGGCTTTTTTTTTTTTACGTTGTAACACAGCTAAACCGGAACCCAAAATACATTTCAGAGTAGAGCCGCTGCTCCCTGCACTACTTAAAAACTCTCTTTCCCCCTCGCCTGAGTTGTAATAACGCGCTCGAATGGCTCATAATCATTACACTCCAAACCCACAGCCCCTCTTCAAATTAGCGCTTCTGATTTCCACAGCATTGTTCAGCGGTCCTTCCGGCCCACTGATCCTGCGCAAGCTCGCTCCATGAGGCGTGCATTATATTCATGATAAACACTGTGCAACCAGCGAGCACGCGGAATTATTAAATAAACACTCACAGCCGCTGTGGAAAGTCACCCCTTTCCAAAACAACTGCTCAAAGCCCCTCATTGGACCCTGCGATTTCTCTCCACGACATTTGTAATTGCAACGGCAGAAACAATCACAATAATATTTCCCCCCGTGTCCTCAGGGAAAGCGTTCCGCCGTCCTGGAGAAGCACCGGCGGGGCTTTCGCGGGAAGAAAATGTTGAATTTATTTGCTCCACTTTGCGACAGGTGAACAGAGCCTGGGGCAAATTAGGTTGATGTGAGCGATGTTTGGAATGCGCTCAGAGGGGACTTGATAACCCTGTGCGTTTGTCATACTGTGCTCAGTCGCGGTGCCAGGGGAAATTATAGGGCCCTCTTGTCTACATGCAGAAGCCGACCTTTTGAGATGCGAAGTTCCTCGGGCGAACCGGCTTTCAGAGCGGCGTTTGATGGGAGGAGACGTGCCACAGGGTCGGAGATGGACAGATGTGAAGGATTTTCTGATGGAATTTCATGGGACGGTCTTTGTGTGCGCGCCAAAGAGAAAACAAATACATACAACAATGGTAAATTTAACATGTCATATTCATGTTGGGGGAAGAAAAAAACACTTGAAAATGTATTTCGTTACACTTTATTAGAGGTTACAGACGAGCTTCTGAATTTAGCAAAAAAACGCATGAGAGTAGTAAAATTTCGTCCTTAAGAGCGCAAAACGCAATTAAAATGTGAAAGATCTAAAAAATGTGAAAGTCTACAACTCTGCGAACAATCCATTCATCTGATAACAACAGAACCACTCGGACACGCTCACGGCTTTCTGTGGTGGTGCATAACGTCGAGCTCGTTACCTTTGCGCTTTAAGGAAGATATTTTGAGTCCGTTTGGAGTAAGATGTAAGCGGGCGGCTGAAGTGAAGCTCAGCGCTGCACAGTAGCACACCCGGTAAATTTCATTTGAGCGAAACGAAGCTTATCTGAAAAAAGCAAAGGAACGCTAGAATTATCATTGCGCTCTGCCTATAATTGTGCCTCTCTCGGCCACTGAAGTTGAGGAGCATTTCAAGTAAAATAATGTAGACGCACCTCATAACCGCGTACTGATCATTCAAATGTATTTTAATGTATTCTGGTACTTGGTCTAATCTAAAGTGTATTCTGAATACTTTCATACTGAGTTCTTTATATTATATCGTGAAAACGAGACAAATTATTAGAACTGCTTTTTGTTTTAGTTTCACCATTTGTCATGCGTTGTATTTATTTATGAAATAGAGAACCTTATTAAAATTATAAAAGGAAAACTCACACTCATTCTTCAAAATTTTATTTATTACACATGTTTGGTTGTTTGATTGACATTGTCCATATTATGTAAAATAACCGGTAACTTAAGAATAAATGCACTTCAACAGCCTTAATAAAGTATAACGAAGCTTAAATCATAATGAACAAATCCTTTATTAAGAATGATTCCGGCTTAGTTCTACTTAATTAATTAGTTACTAAACCTGAACCATCTCCATAATCTATTTGTTATTATGAATTAGGTTTTTGTTCATGTTTATTAAGGTGATTAAGGTGTAGTTTTATAAAGAAGCACATGTTTGGTACACTTATAATGTAACACTTTTACGAGTCTTAATAAAGCACGTAAAATGAGAAGCCGCCAAGACAAACACCTGTCTGGGACTAAACGGATAATGAATGTAAAGGTAAGTTAAGTAAGAGACAGCCTTGGGAGCAGTCATTCAATTTCAATTCAAAGTCATTAATTTTTAATGTCCAAAATCAAACAGCAGCCCGCAGGGCTTTCCAAATGATTTTAGTTTTAGTTCGGAAATGAAACAGTGAAACATGTCATTGTTCAGTAACAGAGGAGCAGATTAACCAACGGTCACAGGGTTAAGCAAATGGAGAACTCCCCAAGCGCCCCCTGTCTGGGTGCGTTCAACGCTCAAGACTTTATGTCAAAAGAAAGATGATGCATATCTAAGACGGTGGGCAGGAGCCTACAGTAAGCGACTCTATCGAGATTTACGGTTTTGAAAGACGTATCCGAAATAGTGTCACAAATGTCGAACCGTATCAAATTTGTTTGATTGGCTCCACAAACGCGTCAAATAATCGTATCGTTTAAGCCCTGACAACAATCCGTTTTTGGAGTTGAATAATGGCACACTTTGTGAGGCTAGACATAATTTGTCTTTTGTTTATTTAATGGCAAGAAGATGTAAGCCAGTAATTACCGATATGAACCATAAACCAGGTCCAAATCTGACTGTCAACCGTGAATTCCTCCATAGAATTCGGATCTGCCCAGCTCAATTTGAAACTGTTTGCCAGAGCTATTCATTTATGTTCTCCAGGGGGCCAATTTTTTGACTGTCCAGGGGCTGGACCACAATATATATCCAATTCCGCAAACAACTCGCAGCTGTACTGTTTAAAGAAATCTACTTTTCAGTAAATAAAGAAATAAACATGATTTCTAAGCTCAATTGCTTCACTTGATTGGTCGAAGTGTCACAACAGCAGAAAGTGGAAATCAAGATTGTGTTAATCCTGTTTAGAAAAGCACATCTGTCCTCAACCACAAATTACAAAGACCATGGTGCACTTGTGAACAACAAAACAGTCGATACGGCGTCGGCGCTGCCTATTGTAGGCTCGGCTTGTTTGAACCTCCCAAACTACAACTGCTCTGTGATGGTTCCAGCCTGCTCTGGCCCTAAATGCCTGATTGGCCCGTTAAACCACTGGTCGGGCAAACGAATCAGAGAGCCACAGAGGATTCCAATGTGAGAATTCATCTTGAGCAAGTTAAGACCAAGCAAAGACTGTTGATCAATACCAGATATAGGCCAATCATAGCGCAGACAAACTAGACAGTCCTAAACTTAGTCTAAAGCAAACAACCTAATTGGATTGGATCACAGCAAATCAGACAAATCTTGAACAGGACTTAACAGGACCATAAAGCTTAAATGTAACTGGGATTACAACATCTGATTCTGTTGAGACAAACTCAGTTTACTGAGCAAATGTCCACCCTCGAGCGAACTCAAATGTTCAAAACCATATCTGACCCCAAAAACAAATCTGTCTGAGCCGCAAAAAAATAAAAGCATTATAAATCTTATATGAAGGACACAGGCTGTAAGTTATATTTGCTTATTAGCCTACTATCAAATGACTAGGCTACAATACATAATAGCATTCTATAAAGAATTTTCCCTGCAGCGCCCCCTGCAGCGTCCCCTGGAGCGATGATGCACCACATGACTACTCAGCTATATGATATTTGCTATTTTAACTTCCATTACAATGTTAATGTATTATGTTTTGTTGCATTGATGAAAATATAGAAATTACAATTAAGAAATCAGATTTTTGGTGTCATTTTTATTTTGAAGATTCGACAAGTCAAAGCGCAGTCCTTCACCAATAAAATACAATCCTCTTCTCTTCCCCCCAATAGGCAAGATGGAATTGAACACAGTCTGCAATTATAAACATAAAACAGCAGCCTTTTGAAAAGGTAAGTAGTATTATCTCTGCTTTGTTTTTGAAGTCTGAAAATAGGTGCTCTGATATTTTGATGAATGAATCCTTCATGTACTCACCATCTGTGAACGGTTTTCCACGCTTTATTTATTGCAACAAAACGACACAGATGGGAGTCAATCCACCTCCCCCCTGCCGCCCATGTGCTCCGTACTAAACTGTGTCGCAGGTCTATGATGCAAATCTTTGTACAGGAATTGAAATAATATTTTAAAACATTTTTACAGCACTGTAAAACGTAAAATGTTGTTCATTTTGTTCTCCTACGAAACCATATAAAACAACAAATATATCCCCCTTCATTTCCATTTCATACATTTTTAAAAAGTCAGGGCCCACTAGGGGCGCTAAAGAGCCTAACGCTCCTGTCTAGCCCATGACCATTTTGCCACATGCTTGGCCAAATTAGCTTATTTTTGGCATCGCCCCTGCCTTTCCGGACAGAGACACACGTTTGCCAGCTTCATTGCAATGTGTCCCGCCCTGGCCGTTTACCATGATGGCCACCATATGCAATAAATACAAGCAAGCTGGATTGCCTCCGCGCCAATGAAAGCCCGTCTAGAATGTGCAATGTCCTTGAACACAACCTTTGTGCACTAGCCAGTAAGGATAAGACGGGCACAGCAAGACACGCTCCGAAACCAAGTCTTTTTTCATTCATAATTGAGCACTACCAAAATCCTTATAATATGAATCAGGTATTTAAAAATTAAATATGGGTAAATAGTAGGTTAATGTTAAACAATATAAATATAGTTAAAGGACAAATAGGCATATGATTATATTGCCTTACAAAAAATTTAAATATATTTTTTACAAAAAACTAAATATAACTTCACAGCCTTGGATACCCATGCTCATCTCTGGCTGCAGATAACTACACAAGTTCAAACTAAACTTTCCAATAGCTTCCAACTCCTAAACCACGCAGTTGTATGAAGTGATTATGGCAGAAATGCTCCGAACAAGCTCTGAAGATTATGACTAAAAACAGCACAGAACTCTTGAGCCACGTCACGTCAAAAATTTACAGATCTAAAATTCAGAATGGATATTTTGACGATTGGAGGGAAAAAGTTTCTAAACAGTATTTATTATCAGACTAGAGCTAAATACAACTCCAATGTATGATGGAGAACGTTAAATGTTAAAAGAGAAAAAACTATTGCACAGTATGTTCCTTAAATGAATGGGTTTCCGTCAAAAATGGAATCAATGTATTCGCCAAAAAGATGGAAGCCCACCAGCATGTCGTGTAGAGGTAACCCAGAAGCAAAGAGTCCTTTTAACTCCACTCTGAACTGCTCTGCACCTCATTTCACAGAGGTCGCTCAGGCTGCCACCTCCATCTGACCCCTTCTCCCCCGTCCCTCCAGTGTAAGCGCACACACTCAGCACGGACGTCTAAAATCACCTGTGACAATCGAGCAAAGCTGGAACTGCGAAGAGCATTTCACTCCTCACTTCTACACTGTAAAGAGATTATCTCGTGCCCTAAGTTAAATAACTATTTTGAGCTGATTTGATTGTGATATCTACTATATGCCAGGTTTGTGTCTCAAGCATCACTTCATAATGATGTGTAACCGGGTTGGTTTAACATAAATAACCAACAAATCACCAAAATACATAATTAAACTAAACTACAAAATAAGACGTAGCGAATGCTAATGTATCTAATGTAACTTAAAACTTAAATAGGAAACAAAAAAAAACACAATTAGTTTTTTTTATACACAAAATAAGACAGACTGTGGTGCTATTTTAAATGTAACCATTATATTTATTTTATGTTAAAGCATTAGCATTGAGACACAAACACTTACCTTAGTAAACACGGACGTACATTATTCTCCGGTAAAGTGGTTACGTCGTAAGTTGAAGCTGTAAGATACGTGTGTCGGCTTTGCGTATCTTTAAATATTGACATAGCATGACTCTGAAGTAAACCCAAAAGACAGACTAGTCAACGGGAAACAGTGCTGCGCTCACACAAGCCCATTTGGTCATAAAGGACAATGAGGAAGAGGACAACATTTGGATAAACCAGATCCAAAGAGTCTGGACCAGGACTAAATGATGCGAAATCATTAAAATCAATCAAATGGCGAAAGCAGGTGTAAACCCTTTAGTTTTAATAATAATATGTTACATAATTATTGTTTTTCAGCATTTCAGTTAACTTTTCCTTTTATTTATGTAATAGTTGTATGTGCCTTATGAATAATTTGATTTGAAGTTTTTTGTTTATTAATTTTGTATTTTATGGTATACTATGACCTCAACAAAATCAATACATTTCAGGACTGTGTTCAACCCTTTGTTTTTGCCTTGTTAATGTTTGGTTTACATATTTAGTGTTATGTAGCTGTACCTTGCTTAACTGTTCACAAGCAACACACACAAAAACAGCAATGAAATAACTTAACGGCACATTCTGTCCGTAGTCCAGTTCTCACCACCAAAGTCGGTCGAAAAAGTCAAGCCCAATTTAGTCAGACTGTAACTTTTCCGTTTTATCAATGTCAGTCACAATACGGTACAGTTCTTGATCGTTGATTTTAAACAACATGCAAGTTTGCCCCAACCACAGCATAAGACATTTTGCAAGGTTTTTTTTGTCTCGCCCTCGCATGAAGGACAGATCCACAAACCGACAGCTACAACTATACGAGACGGGCATCAGCTACTTCACTGCTATTTACAGCGAAAAAGGTCAATACTGCAACTCTGCTTCCCAAACTGTGAGAGGCAAATGTTTCTTGAATTTGCTAAACAATCCTCTAGCGTGCAACCAGAAAATCTTAATTCAAGAAGAAAAAAATAAAAAAGACTCAAAAGCTGAATAATAAAACAAATCGACCATTTTTACAAACAGACACGTTTTGCAGTACCTGTGTGTCCTTCACCGCATCACGTCACAGAAATCACTTGTGACCGTTTTGACAATTGCACTAAACCACAATTCAAAGTACATTTTCTTTTCCATTACGTCCCATTGTTGTTGTCACTTTTGTTATTTTTCCATGTAATATAGCGTGCATACAAATTAGAGCTTGGCCCCCACACGGAGAAGCAATGTAAAGAAATTATCTGTTCCTCCGCTTCCCTGGTGGATTTTAAAATTATCATTGTTTGGTGTTTTCCAAAAAAGTCTACGCAGTCAATGTTCTGAATAGCCTGCATAGATTTCATAATCCTATCTCATTTTATGCATGAACAAGTTTTATACATGGCATAACAAAAGGGCCATGCATCTCCTACGGTCTGTGAATGCCTAATTGTAAATGCCGTGGTGACTTTGTCTAATGGCATCTGGGAAGTATTAACAGGAATATCCACCTAAATTGGGTTTTAAGACTTTAACACGTGAGAATGGTTTCCCTCATCAAAAACTTAGACAGAGTGTAAGTTGAGTGACTCACACATGTTGCAATTTGACATCATTCGCGGTGTCGTTAAATTCTTCTAATCTTTCACGCTCTGGTTTACTGCAGTTGTTCAATTAAAAACGTGTCATAATATCAGTGTTTGGTTCAAGTTGAAAAAGGGGCAGATTATAAGATTCCTTTGTGTAACTGTATGTCACGGATAATGTATTTTATGTGAACTATGCAATAGATAAATGATAGTGATACACATAGTTCCCCGTTTGTTGTTATCATAAGGACATTAGAGGACCTATGCAAATTTTACTTTTTATGCGCTTTTAACCATATTATGAGCACAAGAAACATATGTGTCAAATCGCATGCCGCTCCCGTTGCCAAATGCCTGCATTTAGTCATGTTTTTCATTGTTAATTCCCACTGCAAACAGCAGAGGGCGCGCTAACTCTTGAACAGCAGACAAAATAAATAAAACTATGGCGTTTTTAAAGCGTGTTAGACGTTATTTAAAATGAGAAAACATTGCATGATATTTGAATGGAGATTTACCTTTTTTTTTTTTTCAATGGCCAATGCTGATTTAAAAAACAGCCCATAAGTTCTGCCTATCTTTTGAGGGTGATGCATAGGTCAGAGTTTGATAATTTTCCCAAATGACTGATATATGTAAAAATGAAAGAGTAATTGTCATAGACTAATTGTCATCTTCATTTTGCACAGTGCTACTTCTTAAATTATGATGTTAAGTGTAAGTTAGGTTATTAAGCACATTTATCTTTTTTAGACTTAATATCAAGATATACTGGACTCCTATGTATCAGCCAAACTATATGTTTTTAACCATAAGTGAATGGCTTTTTAAGCATTTTAAATGAATACTGTGGTTTAGAAGTGGCCAGATGTAAAATAAGGATCTATACACAGAGTCAGATTATCACTAAATACAAGGGAAAAAAGCACGTGTCAAATGAAAACTAGACATATTCAGAAGAACTGCCTTTCCAACTCTCCACAAAAGCTGCATTGTCAAAGAAGTCCATTATACTAAAAGGAAAGGTGTTTCTGCGATATTCTCTGGCAGCACAAAAGACTTGGAGGAACATTTGAAGCAACATTTCAGGTCGGGAAAAAAACACCTTAAACTTTCAAATGTGTTGAAAGCACATAACTGCAGACAAAAAAATAATTTCAGAAATGGCACAATAGAGTGAAAATATGTCCATCATTTTAGGACATGAATATGTGACTTGTTACGGAACAACTTTGTTAGAAAAAAGCAACAGAAATTGGTGGATTTAGTTTGCATGTTATTGTCTTCGCCGGCATTATAAGTGCTGTCGCTCATTCAGCCAGCGCGCAAATTGTTTTTTATTAATGCTTAGTAGGTTTTTCAAAAGTCTGGAAAACAAAACAAGAAGAAAGAGAGTCAAAAAACCCTCCTACAACTTGGGTCCAACCACAATTTACAGCATGTTTCTTTCCAAGTGTAAGACTTCTCTCAAATATTCTCCAAAATCAGATTTAAGAGACCCTACAACTACTAAAAGAAAAAATATGGTTAGGGCCTACCTCGTCTAACATTACTTTATTTCAGCTCAAATCAGAGCGTCGCTGTACTGGTGTGACCAGAATATGAAGCTCGGTGGAAAAATATTGAATGTAAAGTTGTGCCGAGGTTCCTGTACAGGCCTTGCTGGCAGATACAAGCGGTTGTGCATTTGGAGGAAGCTGAGAATCCTGCGTAAAATATATGCTGACAACATGGAAGGAGCTAATCAAAACATTTACATGAACTAAATATGTAAAATCTTAAACTGGTTGGTTTAGATCAAAGTTTTAAGAAAAAAGCACCGACCTGAGATTTATGATTTTTTTTTACCAATTGTAAAAAAAATCTAATGAAAAGCATTGAATGTTGAAGGAATCCTTTGGCTTGAGAAATATGACTCATAGGTATTTACAAATATAGAGTTATTAAAACCATCAAATAAAACAAAGCAACACTATAATAAACCAGTGAATGAAATATTTATTAAGCATATGAATCAGAACTTTCAAGGGGAATAATATCTTAAGTGATAAAGTAATTAATGAACTGGACAGCCAATCTACTAGATACGTCAAAATAAATAATGTTGAGGCTGAATGTTGGAGAAATAGTGGTTGCCGGGAGGCACATCATTATCATGTGTTCTGGGACTGTCGGGTTGCACAAAAATTTGGACACAAATGAACAAGGCAATGCAGACTGTTTTTGACACCAACATCCACTCAATTTCAAAACTATGTATTTGGGCTCAAAACCCCTGCCAGGACAATGGATAAATGGCACGCACACACAATGGACTGACGATTATCACATCAATACTGAAATACGAAAATAATATATATATATATATATATATATATATATATATATATATATATATATATATATATATATATATATATATATATATATATATATATATACACATATATATACACACACACACACACACACACACATACATAAACACACACATGCATATATATATATATATATATATATATTTATTATACGATATATCAGAAATCTGCTCATTTCTCAATCGTGTTTAGACACTGATTGTTAGCCACGCCCATTTGATTTTGGGAATAGTTCCAGAGCAAACCTCTCCGCTGCCACCACAGATTTTCTCCACCAGAGCATCCTCATCCTCCACATCTGAGGGCAGGGTCCAGGCTTATTACTCTAAGTACATATTCGAGCCACTCCCCTCAGGCAGGAGGCTACGGTCCATTGGACCAGAACCTCTCACCGAAAGAACAGCTTCTTTTCCTCTGCTGTTGACTCCTAACAGCCGACGCATTCCTAGTATGCTAAATTTTTCGTTTACAATGGCAATAAAATGTCTGATTCTGATTTAGCTGAGTGGACTTGTCTCCAGCAGAACAGCCCGGGCCACTGACTGGCTCATCTGAGTGACAAACTAGTTTTGCTTGAAGACACTATGTGCTAAACGTCTTGACTACGTAATACAACTAGCATGGATCTGTGTTGAGATGCACCATGAGGTTTCACTGTGTGTATTTACTTATGCTCTTTCATATGGAAAAAAAGATTTCATTGCACAGAGGCTCTGTTCCATATTGTGTGTATGAGGATTCACTTTTCCATGCCTACACATACATTACTCTCATTAGTCTTGTCTGGTTTTTTTTTGCTGAGTAAAAAGGATAAAAGACTAATATTGTGCATTATTTGTATTGTTAACAGCCTTTAACCAGGATATAGTTATGGCATTTTAGGCTGTCAAGATCAATAAACTAAGCGCCTGTTGCTCAGCTGCCCGGTAACCGCCGCGGTGAGCGCATATTCTTGGCAACGGCAACAATATCGAGGTATTTACGAATCCTGTGTTATTATAGTATTGGCTTCTTTTTTTTTAGGAAATGGGTCCAGATCATGAAAGAATATGTGTATATTCTCTGTAACAGCGGCTTCGCTATCGCAAACAATCTTCCTCTTCCTCCTCTTCCTCCTTCCTCCGCTGATGCTGGTCAACTTCGGCTCTCTGAATAATGAAAATATTCATTAAAGAGGTTAATAGACCAATTTTTAACATGTAGAAGAATCATTCTTTTGATTACGTCATCGCCAGCGCAACAGGTCAAATTGACGGCCTTGGGAGTTCTAGTAGTTCTAAAATCCTGGTAGGCCTAGTGTTAAAAGCTCAAAAAACTAAATTTTGCCTATATAAAAACAAAAAAACATCTTTAACCACAAAAAAGACCAAGGCAAAGGTGTTCAAAAGTAGTTTAAAGATATGAATAATGCATTTCCTTAACAGTTTTAAAGAAGACGTTATGCTTTTGCCTGGTATATATAATCTATGACGCCAACGCATCATTATGTTATATTTTGAACATTTGAAAATTGCAATATTGTCTAAATTAGGATAACGATTCCTCAACATGCATGAATCGTCTAAATGTACTTTGAGAGAGTAAATTAGAATGGAAAAAGTTATAACATGGTTGAAATTTAGAGTAGATTTTTGCATATTATGTCTCTATTAGCATTTTGCTTGCACACGATTCTGCACACCACTCCCTCTGCACAGATAAGACTAACTTAGTTATTCAGGGGAATATTTGTCCATTGTACTTACTTAGTGGCAGTGCTCAGTGGTTAGAGCTGTTGCACCTCAATCAGTGTGTGGACGGACTGAAGGCCTGACATGCTCCAAACACCTTAAAAACAGTTTGTGTTTGAACATTCGTGCTAACACTCACGTCTCACTCTTAGATGTAAATCAAATGAATTAATGGCCTGTGTTTTCCTTGAAGTGTCATAAACACAAGTCACAGTTTGAAATATGAACATAGTGTGAAAGATGGGAGTTGGATTGCAAATAATCTTTAAATTATACCAATTAAAACCAACA